>JAAAKQ030185565.1:0-12175 GCA_010016005.3 Zanna intricata | reverse complement strand
ACCATGTCGGTGTCTACCTTCAACGTTTTCAACGCATAGAACGTAACATAAAAACGTAATATATCATATAATATTTGCTACATACAAGAACTTAACATAAGAACTTAATATATAATATTTGATAGATACAAGAACGTAACAAGCAGAATAAAAAAAAATTAAGAACGTCTAGCCTATCTGGAAATAGGATTTAAGCACGAATTTTACCTATAGTAGGAAACGAAAGAATAAAAAAGGGTGTTGTAGTGAAACATAAATAAAATTGATTTTTAACCGATTTTTTAAAATATTTAATATTACTTATAATAATAATACAGTGCAACAGCAAAGCTCCACTAGATTTTTTTAAAATACATATAACATTACTTTGCAAAAATAACGCTTGCAAGCAGCAAGCAGCAAAATAGACAATAAGAATATATATACACTTCTACTAGTCTTACTATAAATCTTATCTAGTTTAAATATCAATATGTATTATAGTTACCCGACATTAAACAGCTTAAATATTAAATTAGATCTAAATTATATTTTTTTATTAAAAAGTTATACTCTCTCAATTTATTTTAGTAGGTAGAATCCTGCTGATAACTCGCTAACACTTGACTTCCTGGTCTCAAAAAAGAAAGATCTTGGCTCAGCCTTGGATTTTTTGTGATTAGAAAGCTACGATTACAAAGGCAATTTTTCGATTTTGTATAACTGGAAGAGTTGAAATCAAGAAAAACTAAGCGACTAATGACAAAATTATTGAGACAGATGTTAAAATGGACTTTAATCATTGTTCCATCTACGAATTTAATATTTCGCAATGTGTATATAAATCGATTAACTGAAATCTAATGTTGCAAGCCTCTCTTTATCTGTTTAGCCTCCGGAACTACCGTAAAGTATTACTTCAGAGTATGAATAAGGATGATGTGTGCAAATGCGAATGAAGTATAGTCTTGTACAATCTCAGGTTGACGATTCCTGAAAAGTATGGTTAATTGAAACCCATCCACCAAAGAACACCAGTATCCACAATCTAGTATTCAAATCCGTATAAAACTAACTACCTTTACTAGGATGTTGCAAGCCTAGAGTTGTTCAAAAACTCATAAATTTGTTTAGATATTTTAAGGCGAGTCTGCTGTTATAATGATCTAGGTAATTTAATCCTAATATTCCCTGTTCAATATTACGCCTTTTTGCAATGTGTGGATTCACTTACTCGTTTCATTAATTCTCAACAAATAAGAATAATGAGAATAGAATGTGAGCAAAAAATTACACTGTATTAAGTTATGATCTATACGACGAGTATTATACAAAAAAAAAGTGTATTTTGGCTATTGGGATTTCTCGTACACATAATAAATGACTTCTCCATTTCATTCAGATATTGTAGCGTAGTTTTTTTCAAATAATTTACATGAAATTAATGAATTGAAGAAGATTCGTGTATTAGATAAGCGTAACTAACAACTAAATCGCTAAATTTGCCTTAAAAACAGGATTTAACAAACAAAAATATTATTAAACGTTTTTTAAGAGTTTGTTGATAACTAGTTAACGATCCGCATACAAATACTACTCTGTAGTTATAATTCCTTAATCCGTCAGATGTATGGAAACTGTTCTAATCATCCTTCAGCCGATTGACGTTAGAGTTAAAGTAAATCTCAAGAGATTTTGGGATGATATTACAGCTCATTATTGTTTTAGCAGATAAGAAGACTGTGATTTCAATTCCGCAACGGATCTTCTCGGCACCACCCTCTCATTTGTAAACTATATTGACTGACGGTACCTCCCTCAGCCTGTAGACCAGACCCGGGTTTCTATATCGCGTAAGGGATTCTCCCACGCCCGGATCAGATCCTCGGGTTTTGCTTCGAGATAGCAGCTTCACTTTTGCGGTGACTGACTGGAGCCGAATAGCTGCATCATGATAAATTTGACCAGGCTCTAAACTGTTATCTATAAACTGAATCCTAATCTAAACAATAAATCGCAGAATTACCATTGAATGGTAAAGAAGAGGTTCGTACGTGTCTTTAGGCTGACAAGCCGTGTATGCCTTGGGCTTAAAATATAAAATTACATCATAAAGTGCAGTACATCATTTTAAAATCTGATATTCGAACAAAAAAAACATTATATTCAAGAATTAAAAGATGATCAAAAGTTTTTAAAGATTTTGCTAGATATTTCCTGCATTGAATTTTACTTAAATTTAACTCTTTTTCCAGGAATGAAAAATTAAAATTATTGTAATAGTTGTTACCTACACGGTTTTTCTATTTATGAGTACTTAGTTACTTTTTCTAATCTTAAAATAACAGTATATAATAACATGGTTGATCTGCTGAAACGGTAAAATACCGAGGTTCACACAAATTCAATCTTTTCTGTCCTAAGACTTCATATTCATAGAATGAAATTAAATACATTGCATTGGATACAAAAAAAACAATCCTTGGACAATTTGACAAACAAATTCCATTATTTAAAATTTTTTTAATTTTCTTCCACAGTTATGAAATGTTATAATTTTTCTCTGATAACACTCAATTATAGAAAAAATTATAAATATTTCGATTGGGTAACGGGGTCAAAAGTTAAAAAAATTAATACAATTTCGATTCTAGCAATTGCCATTTTTTTTTCTTTTTGAAAATTTATTCATTAGTTGATATATGTTTTAATGGCATTTCCGAAGGTACACTATTTTTTTTCTAACAAAAATAAAACTATTTTTTTTTTTACAGTCCAGTGAAAATTCAAAAGTGAAAATCCCTTTACATCCCTTCCCTCTCCTGAGATCATTATTTTGACCTCAAAACTTTGAGTAATGTCACAAACATAGGGGATTTTTTGACCGATAGAATCTCTCTGTTAAATATTCTTTGCTCTTCCTGATCTCCAACTTGATCCTTTCAAACCACATTAAATTTCTTTTGTGAAGTTGCCAGAAAAAGTTATTTACAGACGATTACTTAATCGCTTAAAGAATTAAATCGAAGTATTGATTTCCTGCATATAACGAGGAAAATCATCTTAAACATTATGTTTAAAGTACGTTAAGTGTAATACTTTATATTATTGTTATGTACTAGACTTAGTTACTTACATTATGTACCCGGATAACCTTTCAGAAGTTTGCAGCATTTATAGACATGCATATATATTCGTATTTATAGAAAAGTTTATGAGTTGTACCTGATAATCGGTTTGACGGTTAAAAGAAAAACTTTTTTTTAGTTTAAGTAAAAAAAAATAGTTTACCCTCAAATACCATTAAAACAAATACTAAATAACTTAATGCATATACATGTATATAGATACAATATACACCTCTTTCCTTAACTATGGTTAGTTAATACTTTTATTATATTTGGCTACTTACATAATTTTAAATAAAAATTATAATGCATTTAATAACACAATACTTTTTGGAGATGAAGTAATACTTAGAGAGCCTTCATCAAGTAAATGTAAATACCTTTTATTAGTCTGCATCTGATCGATAATAATTGAAATTGAAAAAAACAAATACAGTGTTATATAAATTATTGGTTTAAATTAACTTTAAACAGTGAGATATGATTTAAACAAAATTTTACAGAAATATTTTGAAATATGTGAATATTTTTTTTAATATATCTTACTTAAGTAACTGAATATTTAATAAATACCAAAATATAAGTACTTACAACTTTAACTTAATACTTTTACTTAGTAAAAGTAATACTTACAATTCGACTTAAGTTAAAGAAATTTTTTTCAGAAATTAACATTTTATTTGGATTTAAATTAAGGAAGTTAAACTTTTCCAAAAACTTCATCTGTAAACGTTTTCTTCTCATTATGAAAGAATGACAACTGCAACTACAACTGAAATATACCCAATGAATTCAATTTATTTGTAAATCGTTTTTCAGGATAATGATAACACTTTATAGCGAAGTGGATCGGACTGTATGTGAAGAATGCATAAGAAAATTACTAGAAATTATGTAACTTATCTAAAAATATATCTATAATTTTTTTTCATTAAGAAAATGTATATTTTAACGGGATCAGTATAAATGGCCTGCATAACGGGTTTCTTCCAATTAAGAAGAAAGAAACAGAAAATGTAAAGAAAAAAGAATGTAGAATGAATTAAAAGAGATTCTTTATTTAGAATAACGGGTCTGTTTAATAATTTTCTTTGCAATATAGATAATGGCACCTCCAAAATCTTCTCCTGTTCGACCATAAGAATTACCAGACAGAAATAAGAACTGTTAGAAAAATTTAAGAGCGCAGACAATGAAAATTATTTCAATTCAAGAATTAAAAGAACGAGTCGGGTACCGATTCCGCAGGTCAAGGGATAAAAATAATGCCAGAAATCAACGGAAGAATCAGTAGTTTTGCAAGCTCGGATTCGGTGCAGTGGCGATAACAAACGATAACAGCGTTATCGTTTCAATAGCTTTCGATAACAACGAGTGAAAAGTACGTCACGAGTGTGGTTGAATACGAGAAGTTGTTCAGAGAATTGGTAAAAGATAGTAAAAGTGTCAGTATACTATTCATTAATAAAGTATAGAGTAGTTCTTTTGTAAACAGTAAAAGTAATAAGTACTTGCAGGAAATAAATTGTATGAGAATTTTCTATTATTTCCTTGTTGTTAACGCATTTTTAGTTTCTATCAGTCATTATAACCTTGCGAAATCGGACTGTATTTTGATTTTTATAATTTATCATTAAATCAATTTTATGTTTTTATTAGATCAATTTTATATTTTTATTTCTCAGGAGTGGTCTACCTGAGATCTACAAAACTACACTTTATTCACATTTATACACATTATCCTCATTCATTGGGAGGCTAAAGGAAGATGTTTTTATTAGAATTACTATATTATATATAATTTTTATTATTATTATTGTTTTTATTATTATTTCATACGGTTATAGACTAATAAATTGTATTTATAACAGATTTTACATTGCTTAGTCTCTAAATTTCCTTATAAAATCACGAACAAGCGACAATATCTACATACTTATAAGTAACCAATCATAGAAAATAAGCTGCATTAGTTTTTTCGCATATTGTATTCTTAGTTTTTATCAAAAAAGTTTGAATTTATCGGAATTGAAAAAAGCAGTGGAATGCTTATATTTGCTCAATAATCCATAGGGGTTAATGTTTTTATTAGATATTTATAAAGTACTTTTTTACTGAAAACAATACAACTGTAGAAGAATTCCTTTAGGATATTTGCTTTTGTATATATATATACAAGCTTGATATTTAACAGAAGTAAAGATCGTCTTATTTAACAGAATTATTACAAAATTAAATCCTACTTCACTTTTTAACAAAAGAATAAAATTTCATTTCTTTCACTGTAACTAGTCAAGAAAAATGTAAAATTTAACAGTCCCTTTTAATTGCTAAATATAACACAGATGCAAGTCTTGGAAGATTAAAAAGATGTATGAATAAATTAAGAAAACGAACAATTACAAAGAATAAATAAAATCGCCTAATTAATCGTGGTTTTTTTTTTTTAACAAGCGTTTTGAATTATAAAGATTACATATATTAGCATTTTATTATACTTCTGTAACTATTTAACATAGAATATACAAACAAAAGCAATAAATAAATTCGACTTAAAATAGATTACTCTTTAAATAAAATTATATCTTCAGTGGAAGTGAACTCAAAGCTTAATAAACTAATAATATTTTTTTACCCAGTCAAAGTAAACATAAACAATTTTCAATCGTATCAAAGATAAATATAAATTTACATTGTACTGTTACATGATTACACAAATGAAGAATATTTTTTAAATATAAAAAAAAATAATAAGAAAGATTTCTATCATCAAAAATCACGTATTATTAAATAAAATTAAATATTACTTCAACATAAAAATTATATCTTTAATCGCAAAAAAAATTAAGTTACATAAGAGTTTAAATCAGTCAAACTAAAGCAACAAGCTTAAAAAAAAAAAAAATACAAAAAATAATTTTAAGTGGTGCAAAAAGACATTAAAAATCATGAAAAAATGTATATTTAGATAAAAACATAGCTCCAAAGATTATTTATCGTGCTTTTTGATCAGTACTCTATTATTATTTAGGTTAATAATTAGATACTTTTGGCTCATTAATACAAATAATGTATTTGTATAATTAAATAAGAGAATTAAACAGAATGTAGGATACGAAATGACAAGAAGAATAAGGGATTAGTTGGGGAGTGAGGCAGGGATGTAACATATCACAAACACTGTTTAGTGTTAGTGGCATCAGTGTTGGAGGTTCCGGGTTCGAATCCCGGTCGGGCATGGCATTTTTCACACACGCTACAATTCATCCATCTCATCCTTTGAAGATATACCTGTAACGGTGGTTCCGGAGGTTGGGAAAACGCTGTCTAATTGGGAAAAGAAGAATAAGATCGGGGGAAGAAAAATTGAATATATACGTTATGCTGATGATATGGCGGTACTGGCGGAGAGCACAAGTAAATTAAATAAAATACTTGTTGACTTAAATGAAGTTTGAGAAAGTCAGGATATGAAGATCGACAAAAAGAAAACAAAATGTATGGTATTAGGTGGAAAAGAGGAAAGGATGAGATTAAGATAGGAAATGAAGTTTTAGAGCAGGTGAAGAAATTTCAGTACTTAGGAAGCTTCACAATTGATGACTTGACTTGCACAGTATAAATTAAAATAAGAATATCAAGAATTAAGCAGGCATTTGATAAAAAGGGGAGGCGTGGTAAGTTTGACTTAGCGTTAAGGAAGAGATTATTGAATGTTTTATTTGGATTGTGATATTTTATGGAGCTGAAACGTGGACGATGAGAAAGCCAGACAGAACTAATTGAGTCTTATGAGATGCGGGTGTGGTGCAGAATGATAAATGTCAGATGGCTAAACCGCGTAACAAATAAAGAATTAATAAGGAGAATCGAAGAAAACAGGAAATGTTAAATATGATTAAATATAGGAAATTGGCTAAGACATTGTATGAGAAGGTGTTTATTAGTGGAAGCGGTAGAAGACTTGGCGAATGGAAGTAGAGGAAAAGATATTAAACGATGGATGGGATTATGGAAAACGAAAAATATGCTGAAACAAAGAGGTTAACAAAGGACAGCTCCAAAAGGTGAAGATCGGCGACCATCGTAGGACCTACCCTAATAGAATGAATGAATGAATGTAATTAAATAAATAGCCTAATTAATAAACTCACTGAGATATTCTTTTAATTTTTCCAGATTGAATTTGTAATTACCATGTAATAAAATTAAAACATTTTTAAAGAAACATCTTTTTTCAGACTACACAGAAATATGTAATTTATTAATTGTTTCTGTAGAACGTAATACTTTTACCTATTTATTTATTTTTAATCTACTTTTAAATATATTAAACATTTTTTGAGTAATGGATTTGCCAGTCTAAATATTCTGAGATCGCTGCATGACCTAAGTTCAATCGAACATAGATGGAATCGAGCAATGATTTTCTACTAGATTCGGAAAGTCCTGTCAATGTATGTATGGTCGCTGAGATCAGTTAAGGTATTTTTCTTGGTAACGGTTTTTTTTCTTCTAAATCATCCTGAAAAGATAGAAAAAATAATAATAGGTTAAACTGAATTCAGTTAAAATTTTAAATAGAGATTGCCGGTTAACAAAGAAAAAATATTAAATGAAGTATAAATTATAAAATTATCTCAAAAAGATAAACTGTGAAAAGAGAGATTTAAGATAAAAATATGAAATCAAGTAAAAATGAATCGCTCTGGGATCACTGATAATTAGCGGTCTATCTCCATCTTGAAAAAAAAGGAGTTGATAAAAATTGTTTAACTTATTACATGAAACTCGTATTACCAATCATTATTAAAGCATAAGAGGATTTTTTTTTTCTAAAAGAAAAACAATAAAATTTTCTGAATTGGACATTATATGGTTTGGAATAGGTTCATACAGTTTTTTTCAATATTGAATGCACACAGGAGATAGATATCACTTCTACTTAAAAACATAGTTCAATAGAGACAATCGAAATAGTGAAAAGATATAAATATTGGGTAGGTAATATCTAGCTTTAAGATTTGTATCGTGTACTAAATGATATCCGATTTAAAGGAATGAATTCGTTAAATGCACTTAATAATGAAGCGTGTGGTATAGGATTAGGCAAATTTAATAGTGAAACGCGTGGTACAGGAACAAAAAATAATTTAGAATAGAGGAATTATGTCTAAGAACAAAAAAATAACACCAGATTTGTGAAGAGAAGAACGTTCTAAGAAATGAACAACAATTGAAAAAATAAATGTACTATAAAAGTTACAGAATCGAAATCACTTATTTCATATTAGTGCAATAAAATTAATAAAATCTAACTTGATGTTCACGGTAATCAATTCAAAATGCATAATCATTAATTGAAGGATAACGATGTTCAATATCATCGTTTGATAATTCCCTCCCTTACACATTTCTGGTAACGACTGAACTATTTGTTTAGTTTTGTATTGATATTCACCAAACATTTCATATACTAATAATTTATACTAGCATAAATATGCACATGCAAGTCCATCCTATGTTTACATGTAATGTGAACGTACCATGTTTGAAATACGTATATGAGTTACAAGCTCAAATTCCAGTTATGCGTACGAGCTATGAACATTATTAATTTTAACAATAACGGTTTAATATTTTCCGGAACGCCAATGCAGTATTTACACGAATGATTATAATTATTATTTAGCAAGACTCTGATATAATAATTACATCAATCGCGTAGTATTTTTTTCACATATTTAATTATAAGTAGATTCATAATAATTAAGGGAAAAAGATTGCTGAATTTATAATTTATTCGGCAATTAGTTTACTATTAGTGAATCTAATTTCTAACAAGGTGCTGAGGAAAGAAAAACTAAGTACTTTTTAAATTTCATAATATGACTTCACTCCTGTAATAAAAGCGAAAATTCAACCTATAAAAACGTACAACTATTTTTATAAGTTTTAAAAATTACAATTCCATGTAAATAACTCTTTATTAAATAAAAATAATGGTCATTAATTACATTTTCTCACTGGTAAAATAAAACGCCCAAATTAGTGAGAAAAATGACAAAGAATTAGTTATTAGTAAATTAATAATTAATAGGAAATATTTTTAATAGGATTTTACGTCTGCAAAGTCTTGTCAGTAAAAAATGTACTTTTTATTTTAAAAAATGCTTTTCATTGATATTTCTATTCAGCATTTTAATGATACAGTAATACAGTAAATGCAGTAAATACAGTAATTTAATTGTATAGCTATTTTGTACGGTTCTCACGGAGCGAATTATTAAACTTCAAACCTATCGACCAAGATGTACTCATAATGTGGCTAGAATAAATCGTTAAAAGACTAAGTAACAAAAATTTTATTGTATCGTTAAAAAATAAACAGTAAATTACAATGAAAATAAAAAAATCCCTCGTACAGTTAGATATTTAAATCATAGAATTATTTTTTTTTATATTTATAAACACTAGATCAACACTCAAAGAATGATTTTAAAAAAATTTTACACGATTCTCTAAAATCTGATTTATTCACATCAGAAGAATCGAAAATTTAAAAAAAAAATATTTGTTTAGAATTTATATGTTCTATTATAACACAATTTTTTTAAAACATAATAATATTGATGAATATTTTATTTATACTATATCATTTGATACAACTAATAATTTCCTAAATATTGATCATTTAAAAGTTAAAATTTCTTTCAGATTAAATATAAAAATGAAAAACTGGAATATTTATTTATTAAAACAATATTATTGTTTTAATACGTAGTTTTAAATATATGCAATGGATGATATTTTAAGCTAAGTAAGTTAAATTGTATTGTAAATTAAAATAAACACAATTAAGTTTTTTTTTAAAAAAAACAGTCAGATTTATAACTAAACAAAATAGAACACATTTACAGAGACCTTTTATTTTCGTATTCTGATTCGGATCTTGATTTATCTTCAGGGCCAATCTGTGCATTTCTTGCAGATGCATATACTAATATAAAAATCATTTATAGTTCAAAATGTATTAAAAAATAATCTCTGACAGCAAGCACGTAAAAATTATGTGTATGTATAATAATGTATATGATAAAAATAAATCTATGTACAGGACATAAAAAAAATCTAGAAATAAAAATATCACCCGTTCAAATTCGAAAAAAAAAAATTTTTTTTGTAATTAAGTCTTTAATAATTTTACTAGTTTTACTATCTTAAAATAGAAAAACTAAATAATTCGAATCATTTTTTCAGATCTAAGTAAATTTCTACGTTACAGTTTGGACTTACACCTGTTACTAACATTATAAAATTTATTCTTCCAGCATATCCGTCCAACTCTTTTGATAGAATTTTCATATAGATACATCTGATTAAATGCCACTCACATTCATTAAACAAGTTTATTTTTTTACTATTCCATCCGAATATAAAGTAAAATCATTACGTGTTTATTTTAATATTTTAGTCAACAGTTAAAATATACATCTGTCATACTTTTCAGAATTTTCAAGAAACATAATATCAAATATAAAATGTATAACAATATCGTGTAGTACATTATGACAATATCAAAATATATACATAAACTTGGAAGAAAATAAAAACAGACTCAATAAAGCTAACCTTAACTACGATGTATTTATAATGTGAGGTTTCCACCCCATTAATTAGTAGATCATTTATTACTAATAATATTACTATTTATAACGAGCCGTTCAGCGCTGGCTTCGCTCGCCCTTCCCGTCTAGCCAGCGAAATCAGCCACCTTGACCCCCGTTGTGTTCTGGTTGTGAGATTAAAACTAATAAATAACAATTAAAGCCTGAAAAGTTCTCTTTATTCGATCCCTCGTTCGTAACTAAAATACTGATACGCTGCTGCTGAAGACGAAGTCTGGGCGTAGCGTTATCGGTCAGCAGCTAACCGAGAATCACGCACTTCACCTGTTTCAGAAGATCGAGATGCTCTCTATTCTTTTGGCAGCCTTTGAATAATAAGAAAAGTTACTTCTCTTTTTTGAAGGCGTATGTTTTTTTACTTTTGACAATCTAATATCGACAGCAAAAATAAACAATCTGAACTCATAAAAGTTTGCTAAATGTGTAGTCTAAACTAATTACAATTAAAGTAACAATAAAATATTAAAAATTTACAGATTAAGTTTTATGATTAATATATATTTTTGAACTCAGAGATCTTAATCTGTCACCATGGTAACGGAATATAATGAAAAGGATTAATTTTTCTTTATGAATATCTTTAATATCTTAACCTAAGTTAAGGATATCGAGATAATTCCAATTGGAAATAATAACCAAGCGTATAAGGTACAAATCTGTAAAGTTTTATTAAAATCTGCCCAGTAGTTTTTGTGTAATTTGTATAAATAGACGATCCTAGTTATTATTTTAATATAAGTATAGGTATAATTTAGAACATTTTGTTACAAATCCTGTTTTATGATTAATACATGAAATAAAAACAAGAACACTTAAATGGAGAAAGCATAATTCAGTATAATTCCCGAATTCCATTATTTTTTATTATGTTGATTTTACTGAAATAAATTTGGAATTCGAATAGAAGTATGGAAGTTTTGCTTTATTCATAAGACTACATGCTCCTGTACTAATTATTTACTGAATATTTTAGTTAATGGGTTAAGCTATAGAATTACTAGTTTTTTTTTTTTTTTTTTTTTTTTTTACCTCCGGTACCACCGTTAGGTTATATCTTCAGAGGATGAGATGAACGAATTGTAGCGTATGTGAAAAATGCTATGCCTGACCGGGATTCGAACCCGGGACCTTCCGGATGATTTTATAATTACTAAAGTACTGCAAGAGCATATATATATATATATATTACATTTTCTGAGAAAAAAGTTGGATTTTACAGGATAAAATTCAATAAAATTCACTGTAATTACTGCTTATTGTCATCATCTTCTATATTTTCTCATAACACTTTCGAACTTATAGGGTTATTTATCTGTTTAGCCTCCGGAACTACCGTAAGGTATTACTTCAGAGGATGAATGAGGATGATGTGTATGAATG
>JAAAKQ030185554.1:0-10879 GCA_010016005.3 Zanna intricata | reverse complement strand
AAAAATCAGGTAGTAGTCCAGAGTCAGGTATTTTTTTTTTCTTCAAAATAAAATTAAAATTTATTAGTTCAGTTTATCATGTTTAATTTTTTTTTTATTTCCCAGCTATAGCTAGCTGTATTACTACTGCAGTATTATAACATAAGAAGAAAGTACAGTCGACTAGAATTTCGGGTATCGGGGTTTACGTAACGGTGGTTCCGGAGGTGAAACAAAAAAAAATCAGGTAGTAGTCCAGAGTCAGGTATTTTTTTTTTCTTCAAAATAAAATTAAAATTTATTAGTTCAGTTTATTATGTTTAATTTTTTTTTATTTCCCAGCTATAGCTAGCTGTATTACTACTGCAGTATTATAACATAAGAAGAAAGTACAATCGACTAGAATTTCGGGTATCGAGGTTTACGTAAATTTCGACTTTTCAGGATCCTCTTAGCTGAAAAAACAAAAAAAGATTAAAGAAATTGACCTCATTTTGATTATATGGAGTAATTTGTTGGTAAAAATTTGAAATCTATATCTCCAGGAATCTCTATAAACAGTTTCTTTGAGTCAATTTTTCCAAAATTTTACAAACATAACCTCACTTTTTATTAAGCTCATATATGCATATATACTTATCCTACCATTTAGAAAGATACCATTTGGAGATTAATCACTATTTTTAATGCTGGACTTGACTGAGATAACATAGTTGATGTGTGTTCTATATATTTAAACCTGGTCATACGACTTTTGTTGGTAGGAGGACAGGGTCTATAATAGACCTAACACTCATCTCTGATGGAGACTTCACCTTAATACAAGATTGGACAATATTGGAAGAAGAGTATTTAATGGATCAGAAAGGAATCAGCTTTGATGTTATTGGTAATAGATTGCCACATTGTCGCAGGAAAGGTCGTTAGAAGCCGACCCTAACTCATGTACAAAACTTTGTAGAAGCTGTATTACAGCGATTGAAGGAAAATCCGAATTCGACCCGGAAGGGTTGCATCAATTACTGAAAGAAGAGTCAGATAACATACGCCCGATGGGTGAACAATCGCGGAGGCGGGTCTATTGGTGGACTCCAGAGATAAGTCGTTTACGAATCGAAGTGCCTCATTTGAGGAGGGTTTGGAAAGGCATAACCGGGCTCAGCTAGATGATGAGGAGGCATCCTGCAATTATAAAATGAGGAGGAATGAGTACGCTAATTCAATAAAGAGATCTAAGAGGGAGCGATCGAAGCAATTGGTAGATGATCAAGAGGCAGACCCGTGGGGCACAGCCGATCGAATAGTTTTGATGAAGATTGGTCCTCCCGCACCGCTATTAGCTAAGGAGACAGTGGATCGAGCTATAAGAGAATTTTTATACTAGCGCCAAATAATTATCGACTATATGAGAATGAGTATTTATAGAAGTACCCAGATTCACTATACGAGAACTAAGGTATGCTATTGGGCGGATAAATCCCAACAAGAGCCCTGGCCCTGGAATGCAGGCTTCTTTGTTGAAAGGTTTATGCCGAGCGGACCCATGGCTGATTTTGGAGGTGATGAGCACTGCTCTGAGTAGAGGCACTTTTCCAGCTTCGTGGAAAGAGGCTACGGTGGTGTTGATTGAAAAGCCAAGTGTAGGGATGCAAAATCGAAAGTATTGCCCAATAAGTTTGTTGTCAGTACTGGGCAATTACATGAACGACTATTGGTAAGGAGATTGACAGATTAAGTAGAAGATACGGGAAGTTTGGCTGGCTCAAAATATGGGTTTAAACGGGGCACTTCGACAACTGATGCACTGAAATATGTACTAGATTGGTGGGAGGTATGTTGCTCAGGTACCTGGAGGACTAGAAAAATTTCGTTGCTAGTCTTCCTAGATGTGAAGAACGCTTTCGGCGAGTCGAGTGGGATCAGTCTGCGAGTATAGACATCGTTTACGTAGTTCCGTAAAAAGTGTTCTAATTAGTGGTTTTTTGGTTAAATTAATTGGATTGGAAAATAAGTGGTTTTGGTCTATGGATAATTATACAAAGTTTCAGGATAATTGGATAACGGATAGGTTTTTTATTTCCATTTTTTGTTAAGTACCTGTTAACAGGGCATTACAAGGGACTGTTGTGGTTTTGTGCAATATTACCAAGGAATTAAGGTTAAAGTGAAACGATTTAACTGTTTTAAATAAGTTTCAGTGATAAACGCATAATAAAGTAAGTTTTTTAAATTTTTTACATAATATTGGTTAGAGCTATATTATAAGAAATATTTCTATGTGACAATGCAGTCTATAACGAGATTGTTACATCACTGTATATGAAGTAAACAACCGACTTCGATTAATTTTGCTACTAGACGAGAACTAATTAGATTTTTTCTTAGTCTTCAGCTATCGTTATAAGGGGGATCCTATTTCTCAAATATCTCCTATCCCGATAATCCGATTTCTCCCCCCTTCCCCCCGAGATCTATATCTATCCGGGTCCTCTGTTCGATTTCCCTACCACCAAAAAATGTTTTTTGACCCCCCAAAAAAATATTATCCCTTTTTTAGCCTAATTAAATATTTTTAACCCCCAACCTCCCCAAATTTTCAAACTACTTTTTCGGACTGATACATTTTCGACCCCCATCCCCCCAAAACACAAGTCGAGTGGGGGCTCAAATTACTCGGAATTGAGTTCCTAACCGGAAAATATGATTTAAAAAACGATATAGAAGAAACAATGGACAAAGGAAAACCACGTCCTCAGAAGCGGGAACATTCCCAGGTGGAAGAGAGTAGCGAGGGCGACTTGTCGGAGGGAACGGATCTTGATCACCTACTGGAGGAGATAAACAGACTCGTCACGCTCATTTCTAACAACGGAAATACCAAGACCGACATACGGGACTGCGCTTTTCGTGTACAAAAAACGCGCGAAGGAGCTAGAGACGGTTCTGGCACTATATGCAAGCGTCGAATTGAGGTTAACATCTGAGAAAGGGGACAAACCGAGAAGATCGCAAGTGAACGATCAAAACTACAGGAGAAGATAGAGACTGTACTCCAATCGGGAAAACAACATGAACTGTTCGAAATCCGGAAGATAAATGGTCAATCGAAAGGTACCAAAAGCTAGAAGTTGAAACGGAACCTCCCCCTAAAACCTCTGAAGAAACTACAGTATTTCTGACCCCTAGAAAATTGGGACCAAAGAATGAATTTACGAAGATAATGGGGAAACGAACCCCGGAAATAAGGAAGAAGCAGTTTTCAGACATCAACATCCCAAGCGGAACCGTCATTAAAGACGTTAGAAACATAGAAATGATATTTCCTGAGGACGCTGATGAGGATCATGGAATCACGTATATACTGGTTTTGGACGACAACAGTGAGGAACTGATTTCTCACACTTCATCAGCATTAAACAAACTGAACATTATAGCGGGAAGCAACCTTAGATTTATTAATTTGAACAACCGATTTGGCATTCAAATGACAAAGATATTGGAATTTTGGTGCAGAAGAAGACAAACACAGGAAGAAAAGGTTATGTTAAATCTAGTTGACGCCGGGAAAAAAAGAACCCGCAACCGATAGGACCGCACCCCATCCTGGTCACGGTTCACCAAACAGGAAAGAGCTACTCAGATTTATTGAAACTGGTAAAAGAAGGAGTAGGGAAGGACCTTGCATACGGGGAAAGACGTCGACGGGCAAGCTGTAAGGACGCAGTCGACTGTGAAATATTTAGGAGTTTATTTGCATACATCAGGGTTATTTAACGAACACATTAAGTTATATGATAAAAAAGGCGGGAAAAGGTACTGGAATTTTCCTTAAGGCGATGTTTCTGCATGGTGAACCACGATCGGCAAAGCGCCGGTTATTATTGGCAGGAGTAACGGCGATGCTACTCTACACGGTTCCTGCGTGGGGGACTCATTGATAAAAAAAGAAATGAAAGTAAACTAGTCACTACAACAGCAAGCTGGCCTTCGTAGCCGAGTAGTAGCGTCTCGGCTTTTCATCCGGAGGTCCCGGGTTCGAATCCCGGTCAGGCATGGCATTTTTCACACACGCTACAATTAAAAAAAAAATACAAAGGCAAGGCTATCTTAAGACTGTAAGTTGTTACAGGACTGTCTCCACTCTAGCACCAGGGGTACTAGCAAGGCTCCCGCCGATAAAACTAATTGCAGAAGAACATATACGTGTCTGGAACGGAGAAAGGAAGGAGGTGGCAAAAGCACGTCTTTTCGAGGACTGGCAGACAATGTGGGAAACCGCGTCAGTGGCATCCTGGACAAGGCTTTTGATCCCGCTAGTGGGTGCTTGGCTGGGGAGGAGACATGGGGATGTGGATTTCTACTTGTCCCAGTTCCTCACTGGCCATGGGAACTTTAATGAGTATTTGTACCGTTTCCACAGGAGGCAATGGCCTATATTGTAGAGAATTAGATACTGCGAAACATACTTTTATTTATTGTGATTGTTGGACAGAAGAAAAACTGCGCTGGGAAATAGTGGAGACCATCCCAGAAGAATTTATGACAACTATGATGCAAGGACTAGATGGATGGGAGAAAATTTCAGGATATGTGACGGCGGTACTGCGGTTGAAGAACTCTGAAGAGGATGACTGGGACAACTGAGAAGAGAAGAACGGTCATGTGAGGAGACAGCTCTCTTCGAAGCTGCATTGCGTCTTCTATGGAGATGGAGTGCAGTGATGAAGCACGGGGACTCCTTCCCCCTTTTGGGGTGAGGGGTCGTATACACAGAGACGAAGGAGTCAGGGGGAAGGACAGTCTTCTATTGAGTCATCGTTCGCCATTACCGGGAGTGGGCGATGATGATGATGTACGGGGACTCTGGACCCCGTGACGTGAACACACACTGACAGGTATACTCACACATACACATACCAGAGGTTCGAACGCTGAGTGAATGGTTGATTGTATGGGTGAGTGCGTTTTTTCTGTTTTCCTTTGTTTCAGGTATGTCAAGAAGATGAGTTGATAACATCTCCAATAGAAGAATCCAGAAAATCCCCCCGAGACTGCGTTGTGCTTTATTGCGGGTCCAGTTTTGGGGTGGAGAAGAGCGGTGAGGGAGGTTTAGTCAGCAGGGGGCAGGCTGTGGAATCTGCTTAGTCGCTCAGCCAGTCTTTTTAGTTTGTTGGGTTTGACTAGCTGGGGGCGGTCCCGGCTAGTCGCTTGACTAGCTGGGACTCCCTGGTTCGGAGTCCACCAAAACCCCAAGATGACCCAATGGGGAGTGCAGAAATGGAAATGCATTTCTTCGCAACTCATAGTCAACAAAAAAAATATATATATATGTATATATATTTAAATTGAAAGGAAGATTGAATTACTATAAATTAATATGTAAATTTAGTAGCATTTTTTGGATTTTGAAACATTGAGATTTATGTAAAACGCGATACTTAAATTATGGCTTATCAGTGTATTTATATTGATACTATTGCAACAACTATAGATTTATAGCTGGGAAATAAAACAATTAAACTAATAAACTTTAAATTTAATTTAAAAAAAAATAAACATACTTTCTTATGAATAGGTTTAATATAATATATAATTATAATAGATGTGTTATAATGTGATAAATTGTTGTTCAAGTAATTCTTTTATTTTTCAAAAGAGAGCGCTACCTAACAATTACAGATGATACACTTTAATGTTATATCATTGTATCCATTTACGATAAGAGTATACTTTTCGTACAGCAGTTCGATGAAGCTAATTGCCTACGTTTAGGCGTACATAAAGATTCCAACTCTTTTAAATGTGTATAATTTTTCTATTTAATTTTAACATGCTTAGAAGACATTAAAATTCAACTTTCATTTTTTTTTTTTTTTTGCTAATTATTTATGTTGAATAATAACTATTCTAAACATAAAGACCAATCTGTGAAAGGAAGCAGAGAGGGTAAAAGTATCACAGTGCTTTGAATAATATTTAAATTTTTGTTTTCTCCAACCAGTTTTCCAGGTATTGCCTGATCTGAGTGTGTGTGGTGTAGGCAAATACAATTACCATTACCGGCTTTCCAGGGCTGATGTAACTACTGTATACTTGTAAATGTACTGTAAATATGTAGCCTAAAACAGACTCCTGAGACGTGTGGTTAATTAAAACCCTACCATCAATGAACACTGTATACATAGCCTAAAATTCAAATCCATACAAAAGCAACTGCTTTTGAAATTTATATTTAATGTTGAACAGCGTTTTTTCTCCCCTCGCGAATCCTGTATATCAGACTGCAAAAAGGAGAGAGATCAAATTGCTTATATATATATATATATATACAGAGATTAAAATTTCATACCAGTTAAGAGATTTTTTTTCTCATTATTATTTTTTAAAATCAAATTCTTTAAGATACAATATAACATATGTAACTGGACGAAGGTCTAGTTACATAACTAGACAAAACCAAATTAAAAAAATTTGGTTGTGTCCAGTTTTTGAAGTTTCAAATTACAAAATTTGTTGTGGACATCACATGACTTTCTTTTGCGCCTATTAAATTAATATTCACACATTATTTGCTGCACTTCATTTAAATTTATTCATTTGAAGGTGAAATACGATTCTCCAATTGTTTAATAAAGTGGACATTTTTAAAGTTACACAATTGAAATGTGGTGGAGACTACATTACATCAAATTTCTTTTTATGGTGTCTGTATCAGCATTTTATATTAGTTTATTTATTCATTTTATTTCACGTCACTCAAGTAGTTATGCGGTGTAAATGAAAACATGTCGGATCCGTAAAGATGCACACATCGGTTCGAATCCGATTTCATACTGTATATATATATATATATATTCTTTAAATTTTTTTTTTTAAATACATTGATTTATTAATTATTGTTAACCTCTGATTGTAAAAATTTTTGAATTAAAATGAAAAGTGTATAAAATTTTACTTCACTTATAACATCTGACTCTTTTATCGAATATATATATATATTATTATTTTTTTTGTATTGTTATTATTGAATTATTATTTATTAACTTTTTTTTCACGATCAGAGGTTAACAATTATTAATAAATCAGTATATTTAAATAAAAATTAAAAAAAAAAAATATTTTTATACGAAGTAGGATTTTAACCGATGTGCCGAAGATCTAAATATTTCATTAATTAAAATTTTATTTTGCTATTACTTTAGAATGATATATCGCTGATAAGCTTTCAATAAGGACTTATTAGTACAGTTAAGAAAATTTGGATTTTGGGCTTTTCTGAACACTTTCAGTCCAGCCGATTGCAATCAAAAGGGGAGATCCAGAACGAGACATTACAAGTCTTAAAATTCAAAATTTCAATATCCTACAACCAATCGTTTTTGAGTTATGCGAGATACGTACGTTGATACGCACAGACGTCACGCCGAAACTAGTCAAAGTGGATTCAGGGTTGAACAAAATGCATATTTCCGGTGAAATCTGAAAACCGAAATTTTTCGCGATCATAATAATTCCTTTACTTTGTAAAAGGAAGTAAAACCGCTGTATCTAAATGTATATTATGTGTGTGAGTGTGTGTGTGTGTGTGTTTTCGCGCATATTCAATTACTTTTTAATGACATGGACACGCTTATAACACGCTTATTTTTATTAAAATATTTACAATTTTATTTTGAATCAGAATCCTTCATTAATCATAATTTCTTTTAAAATAAACGATCATTCAGTTCTTTTGTGATTAATTCATCATATAAAATCCATGTTGTGCATGGGAATATGGAATGGAAATTTGATAGCGTTTGAAAGAGCTACACTTTAAAATATAATATTTTTAATATCAAATAATATAACCTTTTGATAGACCAATAATAGTACAATGAATAATAAAAGAACAATATAGTGGAACCAATATTTTATTATTACTATAAAATTATACAAAATGAGTGTGTTATGCCAGTTTATTTTATTTTTTTCAGTCAAAAGTGATGAAAAAATTACAGTGAAAAATTCTATTCTAGGACTAATTATTTAATTTCATCAGCAACAATTTTTTTTTTTTTTTTTTTTTTTTCAGTTCTGAGACCACCCTTAGATGTTTCATCATAGTATGTGATTAAATGTCAGTTTTGTAGTTTGGGAAAATGCCATTCCAGACCGAGATACGAACCCAGGATCTCCGGATGAAAGGCCGAGAAATTACCACTCGTATCACTCGAGGCCGGTATCAGTAACAAATTAAAATACAGTGAGTTTATTGGTTTCATATGATGACTATTTAAAATAAAAGTTAGATATTATTTGCTGTACTAAGGTGTTTAGTGTCATTTTGTATATCTCAACAAAATTTGTAAATTTCTGTTACAAATATATTTTACTTTTTTGTCTGGTTAAAACTGTAGAACTTTATCACACATTTCGTATAAAAATTTCAACATTTCGGACCATTTTCTTGTATAATCATTAAGAAAAAATGTACTACATAGCATTATTAAACGTTAATTTAATAAAATTCCAGGAAACGTAGATTTTTTTATTCCTTGTAAAAAGTACAGAAACGTATTATAATCGTGAAAAATTTCGGTTTTTTAGATTTCAACGGAAATATCTCTTTTCACCATCCCCGAATTCATTTTGACCAGTTTCAACGTGAAACTATGTATCTCGTATAAATAAAAAAACGATTAACCGTAGAATGTTGATATTTTGGATTTAGGACTGTTGTAACATATAGTTGTGTGCACCTTCCCTTTTGATTCAATCATCTCAACCAAAAATTACCAAAAAAGTCCAAAATTCAAAAAAAGTATTTAGAACTTTTTCTGAACTGCAGTAATAAGCCCTCATTGAGAGCTTTTCAACGATATATCATTAGTGATACTTATGTTCATTACTTCCAGAATAGTAGCCAAATAAATTTTAATTAACGAAATATTTGGATCTTAAAAGGGTACATATGCCGGCCTCCGTAGCCGATTGGTAGCGTCTCGGCCTTTCATCCTGAGGTACCGGGTTTGAATCCTCCTCAGGCATGGCATTTTTCACATACGCTACAATTCATTCATCTCATCCCTCTGAAGATATACGTAATTGTGGTTCCGGAGGTTAAACAAACAAAACAAAAAAAAAACACAAAAAAAGGTACAAATCAGACTTCATCTCCTTTATTCTTTTTTAATTTTTTTTTTTAAATTTATGTTTGTTGAACTTATTAATAATTATTAAACTTTGTAAAAAAAATTTTATGATAATAATTCAATAATAACAATAAAAAATTTAAAATATGAAAAAATATCAGACGTTATTAATGAAATAAAATTTTATGTATTTTTCATTTTAAAAATTGTGTGTAATTTAATAGGCATGCAAGGAAGTCATATGTTGTCCACATCAAATTTCTTCTTTTTGTGTGAAGTGTGGATTGAGTTTTGTACATTTTTAAAAAATAATAATTTTTGTTAATAGATAGCTAAGACCGAAATGAAAACTTCGTTCTGCATTCAGTTCAAGGGCTATTGTAACAAGTGATTAGTGAATTATATATTGCATTTATACAGTAAAAATTCGTAAAAATTTAGTTAGATTATAAAAGAATTTTACAATTCAGTATTTTGTTATTAGTCTAAATTTGTATATAGGAATAAAAGAAAAAATGAGCTTTTCACGATTTATTTATAATTATTTGCAAATTTCCTTATGATCTCAACTATATTTTTTTTCTTGCTTGACCTCTGGAACAACCGTCAAGTATATCTTCAGAGAATGAGATGAATGATTTTTAGCGTGTGTAAAAATGCCATACCTGACCGGGATTCGAACCCGGGACCTCCGGATGAAAGGCAGAGACACTACGGAAGCCGGAATATTTCTTGTATTGCAAGCAGTAAAAGTATATAATTGATTTTACAGCTTATTATTTAAAATTCTTATGTATTTATTTACTAGTGATATAAACTTTGCATTTAATTCAAATAAACCGTTTCCATGAAAAGATTTTGTTCCATTTTAGTAATATATTTTAATCAGTTATAAATTTTTCTTACAATTATTGAAGTCATTAATTGGAGTTCTTTTATTCTAAAAACTGGCAGAAAGAAAATATATTAGCAATTCACTAAATGAAAATATTTGTTTAATTCAACCTGACTTTTTACTGAATCTGATTTATTAGGTTAGAGATATTAAATAATTATTTTCGTTAGACAGTTGTTTTTAGATTACGTTCTGTTACCAAAGTTGTTTTGTATTAGAACAAAATTAATTAATAAGTGAGGTTTGATTTAGTGATAATGAAATGTTTCAAAGTCATGACAGTTACAGTCTATTTGGATTTGAGATAATTAGTGGAGAGAATTTTTTTATTCAGTATACATTTTAGTTACATAAAAAAAAACCATAACGTTTTTTTTGTACTAAAAACTGCAATATATTAAATCTGTAAAGTTTAATAATTTATAATAAACTATCTTTATTCAAAATTAGTTTGCCAATTAATTTGCCAATTATTACAACAAATAAAAACTCTTTTATTAATATTCCATACTATAAATGATTGGTAAAATTATAAAAAGTGTATTATAAAAATCTTTATTAAGATTTTTTTTTAGTGAATGAAGTAATACCAAGAAAAAGATTATTCAGCTTTTCTAAAGGGCATTTTTAATTGCATATATTTACTCGTATATATATATATATATATACACAATATATATATACACACAACTCTTTTGGCACTTGCTAGGAACCAATGAGTATGTCCGATTAGTTCTTTATAATGCTTACGAAGAAATAAAATAGATTTTTAAATAAAATATATAATAATATAATATCTTTTATTTTCAGTCAAACACATACAAATTACAAAAAAATAGTAGACTTTAAACTAAAACTTAAAAGTTACATA
>JAAAKQ030185532.1:0-12176 GCA_010016005.3 Zanna intricata | reverse complement strand
CATTCATACACATCATCCTCATTCATCCTCTGAAGTAATACCTTACGGTAGTTCCGGAGGCTAAACAGATAAAAGAGGGTAGTGCAGTCAAATCAGTGCACTCAAGAAGGCTATTCCAGAAGAGTTCCATACTGAGGTCAAATTAACATCTTTGAGACCTGTATATGGGCAATCCCAACGTGCGACTATTGTCGTGCCGAAACGGACTACTGCTATTTTGGAAACCAGGCAAAGAATCCCGGTTGGCTGGCAACCCTGCCTGGTTGTCATGAGACCAAAAGATAACCTCGCTGCTTCCAGTGTTAAGGCCGGGGGCACGTTGCAGCCACGTGCTCGGGCCGTAATCGTTCCAAAGATATCTTTTCTTCCGGCGCGGACGGGTATTATAAAATGTACTGCCCAGAAAGGCTTCTTTGTACCAGGTGTGGTTTGCATGACCACCTGCCGGAGAGCCATTTATGTAAGATGACTGATACTTCTGTGAAGAGCGTGGACGTCCAGAGTATGGACGCCGTATAAACCTGGCAATAGGGATGATGTCTATAGTGACTTATCGTGCATAACTGTACGGAAAACGCTCCTGATGGTGCGGAAATGGTGGTTGGGACATGTGTGATGGTTTTTTAGTTGACCACGGGTGATACATGGAGCTGCACGGTTTTGTCACCTTTTTGAGCATATGGAAGAAGCTACCTTGCTACGGGTCATTATATTGGTGCTGGGAGTATGTGTAGTTCGTTGGAGTTCTGGACCACTACAGATATCAATACAGGAACATTACTGAATGTGATTCGGGACGCGGCCAACTTTTAAAAGACTTGAACCGATGGGGGGATCTGGCTTGCTGGATCCTCGCATTTGAGTGGGCATAATTTAAAAAAAAAAGGAAGATCCGACCGGTGGCCCGACCTGCCATGTCGGATCTATTGCGCGTGGGTAGGAAGGGCCGTTAGAGTAACTACACCCCCTCACATTGAGTTATGCTTAAATGTGGGGGTGTAAAAAAATTCTTTAAGTTGGTAAAACTGCTTTATTGACGTCAGTATCGATTATTTTATCACGTAAACCAGACTAGCAAATGAACGCTAGTTGTATGAAGAAGGCATTTTATGTTTTGGTATTTTCAAAGACACTATCTATTACCCTGGTGTAGTGATATTCCACAACGAAGAACAATGAACCATATCTACAAGTCAATCTGCTTAAATCAGAATAAAGAATTTCAAAACAAGGGAGTTTTATTTAAAAGTGAATAATCTGTAAGACTGACAGAGAAACAAGCCGATCATGTTCATACCGCATACCTAAGTAGGCCAAGTAAATCGAATAAAACGGTAAATTTAGAAATTTAAACTATTCAACCGATTGGGTGGAAACGTTTGAAATTACCCCCGTATAGTTTGCAATAAATATACAGTTTAAATTATGATAGAATCCTACGTAAGTTTTTCCGTGATTATACTCAGGAATTTGTGGAGGAAGACGATTTCCTTTATCGTCTGATTTTTGGTAATGACTGTATTTTTCACATTCTGTGGAATGTAAAGATATAGGGGACAGAAAATTTTATAGCAACGATGCAGCATATGTGTACTATTCACCTAAAGTATTTTATATCATATCATATGAAAAGAATTATACCAAAGCTTAAGCCTCGTTTATTTATTATTTAATAAACAAACAATTACTGGAGAAATTTATTTTCTCCAGTATTTTTCATTTTTTTGTCTTCCCGTTATTCCATTTGGAGCCTTTTACACCACTCTTGTACTTTATTAAATTCTTTTTATTTTTAGTTAAATTTTTTTTTAGTTTTATACTTATTTGATTTTTTAATTTTAAGCTTTTGTTTAATTTTTTAGTTTTTACGATAGTTCTACTTTTGCTATTTATTTTCCCTTTATAAAATTTTATTCCAAGCGATGATAACGCCAAAGCGTTTTCGCTCACAAAAAACCCCGTATTAAAGTAACTGCCTTCACTAAAATTTGAACCTTAGAACTCTCGAATTCGAAATCAGCTGATTGGCGATGACCTGTTTAACCGTTAGACCAGCCAGGTGGGTGGGTTACAACCCACCCTTTCGTTACGCCGAAAGGGACTTCGGTGACTTGCGTGACATCCCGCTCTTCTCAATGAAGGAACTGATGGGAGTCCTACGGTCGCAAAAGGTCAGAAAAGCCCCTGATCCCAACAGCACGCCGGCAAGGTTCTCAAGCTGATGGGGCACTTCAAAACTTTGTTTTCTTTCTAGACATTTACAGTGCATGTCTGGAGGCTGAAGCCTTCAGCATGAGATGGAAGACCGCGCTTCTAGTGCTGATCCTAAAGGCAAAAGATGTTATAACGTGCCGTCCTCCTACCCCCTATAATAATAATATAGACGCAATGTAACAGTGTCCCAACTAAGAAGGTAATGGAGAAACTATTAAAGGAGAGACTGGTTGCGAAGATGAATCAAGTAGGCGGCCTGTAGTCCAATCAGTATGGTTTCCGGCAGGGTGTATCGATCCTAGACGCAGTCCAAAAGGTTATTGATTCACTGCAGTGAACAGAGGATCACAATCATTTTTCGCGTCGTCTGGTCCTTCACGTTATGTTTTTTCGTGAAAAACACGTTTAGCTACTGCGCGGTAGAGCGATATTATTTGGGCCGGGAAAATTCATTCCACATGCCCCGGTATCTCCTGAGAATGGGGACCCATATCTGGGGTACCACGATCTCAACTACGAGATCGTGGCAGGTTGGGTTATGATTGCAATCACGTCGGCGATGGAACAAGGGTTGGTCTTCGGCCCCGACTTTTAGAACGCTGTCTACAACAACTGCTGAGGCTGGAGATGCCTGAAGAGTCGGTCTTAAGTACTTGGTGACGACGTTGCGCTCCTTTTTGCAGACCACGACGTAGAGTGCACTTAACTGAGAATCAGCTGAGCGACGCACAGGTCAGCGCCTGGCTGGACGACCATGGCTTGCCTCTAGTCCTTAGCGAGTCGGAGATCTTGGTTCTAATGAAGAAGCATATTGACAACCTACTCCCTTTGCGGGTCGGGGATGAGGTTGTCGAGACCAAGCCGGCTGCGAAGTAGTACCTCGGTATGATAATTACCAGAAATTCAACTTTGCTGAGCAGCTACAGAGAGCCGCCTTGAAAGCCAAGAGCCATAACCGCTCTCAGCCGGCTTATGACAAATTTTGACGGACCAAAGGCCAGCAGACTACGACTGGTGATGTCCACGGTGTATTCCATCCTGTCATCGAGACGGAAATGTGGGACCAGACAGGTGTTAAGAATTGAGAGAAATCGGAAGCTGCGCGCAGGTGCAACGCACCGCCCTGCCTTGCGAGTCGCTTCCGCATATCGGACACTTTCCGATCCTGCCTTTCTGGTGGTTGTCGGCGTTATACTCACTGAACCCTTTGGCAACGGAGCGCCAGGCGGCCTACAGGAGAGGCGGGCAGGTGAAAATCGGGAGACCATCGCTGGGGAGGAATGAATTCGCACGTTTCTCGCCTGGCAAGAGACCTGTAATCGCGAGACCAGAGGAGGATAAACCACATTGCTTATCCCTCTTGTCAGACCGTGGGCAGAGCTATGGCACGGAGAGGTGAAGTACTGTGTGACCTAGTTTTTAACGGGTACTCTTTCGCGCTTACCTCCATGCCATGGGAAAGTATGACTTGGAGCCCCCTCCCCCCGACTGTTTCTACTGCCCCGGTGTACGGAACGATGCAGAGTATACCTTTTTAAAGTATTCTCGGTAGGCGGCATATTGAGGAATATTAGAGGCGGATCTCGGAGCACTAAACTCCCACGACGTGGTTGTGATGATGCTCCGCGATCAGAGCAGCTGGGAGTGTGTGGCCCGATTTGTAGTCGGCATTCTTAGGGCCAAAAAGGGCAACCTGAATAGTCTTGAGCCAAGTGAAAACTAGATAAAGGCCTTCTCATACTAGATGGACTTGGCTTGAAGTAACGTGTAAAATGATTCCGGGCCGAGTCCTGGTAGAAAGGAGAGTAGTTTTAGCCTGTAGTCTGCTGATGGCGGTTTGATAAGACCACCAGTGGGAGTCCGGCAGTCTGTACGTTATGTTTTTACACCCCTCCAAAAAAAAAAAAAAATGTATTATCATACATTTTTGATTATCATAATTATAATGATAATTTCAAATAATTATAATATTATCATATTTTCAAAATATCATTATCATACCACAGAGTTTAATAAACCCTCATCTTTTTAGTAATTTTCATTGCACCTTTTTTAACTTGAATTTTTTTATTATTGAATTTTTTAAAAATATCATTAGAAATATTATGAAAATCTTCTTAAAAAGAAATTAAAGCTAAACATTTTTTAAAAATTCGTAAAGATTAAGATAAAGATTAAGAACCATAACCAACGTTAAGGCAACTTCAAAAAAAAAAAAAAAGAAAAGAGAGATATTCCTAATTCGACATAAGTGTGTGTGTGTGTGTTTCCCCGGGCCCGCGGTTTTTATCGCGCGATTAATGTTTTTATAATGCCAGAGATTAGGTTTGTAATTTATTGTTTCTCCACGTGACTGAAGGATTAATAAATTAATTAATATTTACTGATTAGTTGTTGCTCTACACTTTTTGTTCCAATAAAGAAGTGTGTGTATAAGACAGCAATTGTCTACAACGTTTAATATACGTATACGATATCACTTAAATATAAAGTGAATTTTTTATAGAGTGAAGACGTCCAAATCAGTTTGTTAGGCACAGAGCACTTCACTCCTCACTAACCTTAATATGTCTGGCGTAGGTGCTTGCTTGTAGTAATGGCTGTGGCTTTGTTTATTTCAGAACTAACTTGTATCTTATGTCAGGTGTCTACAACCGTTTTGATATATATTTAACCGTTTTATGAATTATATATAACCTACATATTCTAAAGGATTACCAAAATTATAAAATGAACGCCGATATTTTCGTTATTAGTAAATTTCAATTCACTGAAATATCGTAAGTATTTTAAGGATTAAAAAAAAATAAGTAAGAGGAAAGTTAAGGAATGAAGAAAAGAAAAAGAATTATTTATGTGTACTCGTGAATCAGAAATTATTTAAGTAGATTATTTATTCTAAATTTAAAAAAAATCATTTATGCCATTCTTTTTCCTTATAGCAATTATGTATTTAACAAGTTGTATTACATGCCAGAAGTTAAAATTAATTTTATAATTTAATAAATATTAACTGTTGATTTAATTTTTATTGTTAAATTCATTCTAGAATAAAATTCGCTGAAATTACTCTACAACATGAAGATTATTATATTAATAAAGCGACGGAAATTAACATAATTACATATGTTGTATAATGCTAAACACAAGCGCGCAAATTACAATATTGATTTAAACTTTTTTTATTTACTAAATAATACGTATTAAACTGTTACAAGAATGTAAATAGGAGTTGAAGAAACTTTATGAAAACAATACGTTGAACTCTATAAAATAATAACGATCCAAGTTTACTGACTGGAATGTATCTCGTATCAGGTCGCCTTCAACTTTTTGTTTATAACACTTAATGTATACAAATGTTATCTTCAAAACATACTCTTTATTCAATAGGCCCATTTTAATGACATAATGTTTTTGTCTTGGAAGTTTCTCTGGTAGCCCTGTAGTTAGTTTTTTACATGTAACATCGGTATATTTTTTAAAAGCAAAATTAAAGGAAAACGATTAAAAGGTATTATATATTTGATTATAATCATAATTATTTAAGATTCGTTTCTTATAGCGTAATAATATTCTGATATTCATGATACTTTTCCAAAAAAAAAAAGATCTCTTTTAAAAATTGGTCATAAGAATTGATAAAAACATGATCATACATAAATAAATAAACATGATCATACATGATGATAAATAAATTCGGTAATAGTTAACTAACATTCGATTCTTCGTTCTTTTTCTTATTTTTAGGAACGAATCTTTTTGTCATTACCGAATTTATTTATTTATTTTTTTTGGAGGGTTACCAATATTTAATATAAAAATCTAACTAAAAAATATTGAAAATGACCTTCAAAAATAAATAAAAAAAAAAAAAAAGTTTAAAAAAGTCTTTTTAAAATTCGACTTTTTGAAATTAACATTTAATTAAAAAAACGTTACCAACCCTTAATAACGAACCGACTTTTAAAAGTAAAAAATCAATCAAGAATCAAAAATTAGAAAGGCATCATCTTTAATTTGCAGTTTTTTAAAAGTGATTATTGTATTTATACTTAGCCTTAGGGCTTCCTTATCACGCCTTTCCCGTTTAGCTAGCGGGGGTTCGATACCCTGGTGGTTTTTATAATTGTAACTGATAAATATCAATTACAATTATAAAAACTTTATAAATAGCTGAAAAAAACTAAATTACAAAAAACAAAATAATAGTAACTGAAGTATACAAACTTTTGACGAGGAAAACTTCACTTCACCCTCAAGAGGGCTAAGACCTCAATCTGTGGTTTAAAACCTTACTGGGATAACAAGGATGTATTCTAGAAATTTTAAAGCAATCGGTTGGTTTATTTTTCTCTCATATTGCTGTTGTCACAAGCTTTCGTATCTATAAATTATGTATATGTATTAATTATAATTATGTGTATATATATATATATATATATATATATATATTAATATTATAAATCTTATATATTATAATATATGTATGTTATAGTATTTATATATTATATATATATATATATATATATAATATACATATATTTCTATCTTTCTCGGCTATGCGGGTTAAGGTATGCAATTCTGAAATGGAATTGAAAAGGCGTTTTTAAAATGATTTTTATTGAATTGAAAAAAAAACTTTCTGGCGTAACTCAATCGTTATCTTTATATAAAATAATATTATATTAATATAATATTATTTTATATTATATAATAATATTATAATATTATATTATTTTATCTGCATATAAAATAATTCCTTTTTATTGAAAAACAATACCAAAAATTAGGATTTTTTTCACATTTTTATGTACAAATATTTATTTTTAATTTTATGATCATAATTAAATAAATAAATTTTTTTTAAATTATTATTTTTATTCATGTAGAGAACTTAATGAAAGTTGGACAGTGGTACTATTGTTTTGTGTTCTTTTACTTTTCCAAACATATACGTCTTCTGTAGAGTATAAATTATCTAAAAATAATGAGGCCATGAAAATTTTACGTTAGTATTTCAGATTAAAAAGATTGTTTTTAATTACTATGGAACATACAGTAGTTCTATTTCAGTGTAATATTAGATTTATTATTTCTATTTCAAATATTAACATTCCTACAATTTAATAAATTTATGAGCCCACTGCTTACACCGGGTAAAGTTAGGCCCGAAAAGTACAAAGCAGTTCACTAGAATAAAATATGCGATGACATAATGTCTACTTTAGCTTAGCATCCAGTTATATTTTAGAAAATGACAATACTCGTATGTTAGAAATAAAATTAAATTGATTTTTCTTTATTTACCACACAGTACAAAAGAAAGTAATTATTTTACACAAAAGATAACTTTAAATTAGAAGCATTACTCATAATAAAATTAAAATACAATAATTTTTCCAAATAAAACTTGTTAGAGAACAAATTTTAAGAGTATGCATTAACATTTAAGTTCGAATTAATAAAATATGTGTAACTTGCTTCACAACAGTTGAAGTCATTTTTACTTACTTTTAAAACTCATATGACCAAAATGTTTTTTATTGAATTGAAAAAACCTTTCTGGCGTAACTCAATCGTTTAAACTTAAATTTTATCTTCATATAAAATAATCTCTTTTTATTGGAAAACAATACCCTAAATTAGGATTTTTTTTTTTACATTTTTATGTAAAAATATTTATTTATAATTTTATGATCATAATTAAATAAATAAATATTAAAAAAAAAAAAAAAAAAAAAATATTTCTTTACGTGGAAAGGACTTAATGAGAGTTGGACAGTGGTACTACATGATCACAGCTACATGATCCATCTGAAAAGCTACATGTTCAACGAAGTACAGGTGTACTACGAATACCCAAATAATTATCAAAGATACAGGTACCATTTCTTTTTCTAAGATTGTAATATTGTCGATGAATATAATTTATCAATTTCCAAAATGTTTTCTTAAAAAATTTTGTTTGACAGTTTCTATAATTTATCTTATTAACATAGTTATCATAAATGAATTAAAAAGAAGAAAAAATTAGACATTATATTATTTGCAAATTGTTCGAAATTTAATGAAGCGACATGATAACTGTCATCTGAAAATTTTTTCCTTAACATATTTTTCTCAATAATAGATTAATAGGAAGATCTGACTTTATTTTAGATAGGCTGTTTGTACTCCCCTCTGTTTAAAAAATAAGGAATGAGTTGGTAGAATATAAACTGAAGAAGCTTTCTATTCTGAAGAAGGAGCTCTGTTCAGTTGCCTACCACCTTTCCAGATGCAATTAACAGAGTAGCTGACCAATTTTCCACTGCATCTCTTCATTGAAGTAAGGGTTAAAGGCATGAAAGGAAATGAGTTGAAGATCAGGAGATCAGGATAGTATATACAACCTTATATATATATTTTAGCCGGACAGGGCTTGCTTCCCTCCCCCTACGCAACTATCCATTTAGACCCCTGGACCCCTACTTCACTCATTGGTCTCATGCATGTGAGAATAATACTGATAAATAACAACTAAAGCCCGCTCAACTTGTACAAACATGTATCGTTATTTCTTCAGAATCAAAGGACTTGAAATTTTAAGAAGTATGGGGTTTCACAGTAGTTCTTCATACGGGTAAAAAAATTATTTGCAGGGTTCTAAGCGCTACCATACAAACACCACAAGGAGTTCTCCTGAACTTCATTCTCTTTCTTTTTTTAAATTATTTTTATTTTTTATTTCATATTTTTAATTTCTTTTTGAAGTGATTTGTGAACAACATAATCTAGAGAATAGACTGACTATGTACAATATTTACCGATTTTTATTCTGAAATGACAAATACAGATTGTTGCCACAGGAGACTTTGGAACAGTCCATATATAGTTGTCCACGCGAAAAGCATTGACAATCCGACTGGAGACCAGCCACTTGAAGTGTCTGCCGAAGTGACTTATTTACTGTAACTGAAAAAGAAACTTTTTTTTTTTGGAGGAGCTTGAATGTGTAGGGCAAATGTAAAGAATATTCTCTGTACACTGTCGTACCTTTAAAGGTATGTTTATCGATAACCAAAAGATTTATCGAAAAAGATAAAGAGACCTTTTTTATAGAAAATTTAATTAAAAATATTCTAAGTGGTTTCTGAATTTGGTTTGGCCATATTAAAGCTGAATATCACCATGGAAGATAATCTCGTCGTTACCGCAAGCCATAAAAACGGCTACCTTCTTGAAACGGTGCTACATTTCGTAAAAGCAATAGCCCTCTGTTCTTTCACGAGCAAAAATTATGTTTGTGCAAAATTTCAGTTCAAACCGTTGAATAGTTTTGCATAAAAGAGTAACAGAAAAACAAAACTATTTCATATACATACATATATAATAGATAACAAGTATTTCCAACATGTGTTGGTTTTAACAAGGTTAATTATCCAATATCCTTGCCATTTCAAGTACATATTAACAGATTACTATACTGCCTCAGGATACGTACACACCACAGACATCTGGAAAGTGTTATTTTCCGTGTTAATGTTGGTGTAAATCTAAACATTGGTTTTTCAACAGTAGTTGCTTACATGTGGCTTAAAGCCTAGCCCATGTATGAAAACAAGCTCTTTGTGATTGATTACTGTGTTATATTATTTAAAACTCGTCAGCCTTTCCTGCCCCACTCTGTATTTATTATGTAATTCTTTCTATAGTTCTTTTAAACTCATGAAAATAGGGTATATTTTGTTTTATTGAAGTTTAATATTAAAAGACTCAGATTAGCCGTGTTTACCAACTTCCGAATCCTTGATTCAGCCGATTGATAGATTATGTTACCAACAGTTTACCATATTACGTGAAAAATCGAACCTACCCTTTAAGTAAAATTTTTATATACAGGAATAAAGAGGTTTTTTTTCCATGAGTTGCGAAGGAATACCTGTTACGTACTCCCAATGGGGTCTGCATAGGGATGTATCGTGCTCTGAACCCGAGACAGTAAATATCTCGAGCTAGCCCGCTTAGCAAGCTAAGCAGGTTCCGCAAAGATGTTAAATTAACATATAGTGACAATTTTTTTTTTTCGATGATGAAAGAATGCCATTTACGCACGCCAACACGGGCCCATCGTGGGGTTGTGTAGGGCTCGGACCCAGAACGCTCTCCGTCCCGGGCTAGCTAACAGGGTAACAGGCTCCGCCAAGGTGTGGTGTTAGGCGTTAATGACCTGTCCCATACCGAATAAATCTCCCTCACCGCTCTCCACACCTCGAGACCGGAACCGCAGTTAAGCATTGCTCAGTCTCGGGGTGGAATGTCCGATCAACAGAGCCACTCCCCCCCCTACCGGACAAACGTCCGGCATGGTAGGACAGCCTTATCGGTTGGATCTTCTCTCTCATTCTTGTACTCTTATTCTCTTGCTTCTCTCTTGATATTCTTGTTGCTAGATCTTAGGGTCTTCTTTTGTTGCCCCCACTACATTGAATAAAAAGGTCTGTTAGCACTCTATCCTCTCGACCGATTACAGCCAAAATTAAACGTTATCAAAAGCCCTATATAGAATCATTGTACCAGATTTCTTCTAAGTAAGTCCATCAAATCTGGTAAAAAAAACCCAGACCAAACGTGTGCTCTCACGCGCCTATTTGAGTGTGTGTGTGTGTGTGTGTGTATATATATATATATATATAGAGAGAGAGTGTGTGTGTGTGTGTGTGTGTGTGTGTGAAAGTGAGAGAGTACTATTAACAACTTGTCTAACTGACTGAATGATTTATCAACGCCCAGCAAAAACTACTTAAAATAAATTGATTACAATTTGTACACATGTTCTTCTTACAGTATAAGTGCACACCATGAAAGGGTTTATTGAGATCCAAATTTAAAGGGTTAAAATGGATTTTTAAATTTTTTATAAATCCGGATGTTTTTTTTTTTTAATTTCTCGGGAACAAACGAAGATATCAACCTAATGTTTGGTGTGCGTTATCTTATTGTGAATATCTAAAAACTAAGTTTTAGATTTTTTTAACATCAATTTAATTTTTGGCGTGTGTATTTTCCATATAAATATCTAAAAGCCAGTTTCTAGACATTTCGAAATTTTATCTTGATGGGGGTGGAGAAAGATGTAAAAATTTTAATCGTGATCGCAAATATACCCCATTTCCTATTATACTAAACGAGATATTCAGTAGATTGTGGCTGCTTGAGAAACTGTTCAGATAAATGTCTAAAAATCAGTAAGAATACATTCGCAAACTACATCATTTTATTTTAACTACACAGGTATACTATTTATTAACTGATAATAAAAACATTTTAAAAATGTATTAAATAAAAAAATATAACTGCGATAAATTACTTGTCAAAATAGATTTTTTTTTTATCAAAGATTAATTTGTTCAAATTTAGCTGATTTTTAGATTTAATAACAATTTAACGGATTTGCTCCCCGCCAAATTGAAAATAAGTCTGCTGCTAAAATAAAAAAATGAAAGAAACATTTCATAAATTACAGGGTTACGGTGGAAACATTTACAGTGACAGAACTTAAGTGACATAATTTTAAACATATGACGACCACCGTTATGTAATTATATAACATTTTGTAGAAAAATTTTTTGTTTAAAAAAAAATGGTTTTAAAAATATTTTATAAGTTTTAGTTTTATAGATTAAAAAACACATTTTGAGTTCCTGATAATGAAATAGTTAAGTTCCGAAAGCGCTTGAATAAATATATAAAAATGTGGTAAGTGGGTGTAATTATTTAATCATAATATATTTATACCAACTGGCCACGCTTGATAGTTATTAATTTTTTTTTTTTTAATAAAAATTTAATAGCTGGAAAATAAATATATAAAAAATAATAACAGATAATACTGGTTCTTAGAGAAAAATTAAATTCAAAGTACAGTATTAAATTACAAGGAACCAAAAAGTATTGGAATAGTTGTATTTTTCGGTTAA
>JAAAKQ030185510.1:0-12176 GCA_010016005.3 Zanna intricata | reverse complement strand
CTACTGAAAGAGCTGCTGCCCTCTTTCAGGAATCATTCCTTAGTCTGACTCTCAACAGGTACCTCTCCGACATGGTTACACCTTTGGTCCAGCTACTCTGTATCACTGAGTACGCAAGCACCCCCACCATCGGCAAGGTCTCATGATTTGTAGAGGGAGCAAAATAATATATGTCTTATAAAAACTGCAACAGATAGCAGCACTATTGTAAATTAATACTCAATTTTCATTATTTTAATATTCTTATTTTTATTACGCAATAACAGAATTATTTTACTTATGACTGTGGAGGATGGACCCTGCAAAAGTACTTTTATGAAAAATTGAGGTAAGTTGTGTCTCAATATTTTGTACTATGTGGTTTATTTAATTATATATATATATATATATATATCCAGAACATATAAAATTAATTACAACATATAAATTCATGTATCCTATGTTCTGGATATGTATCCAGAAGATATAGATTTAATTAGAATGTATATATTCATGTATACATATATATATAAATGTTGAAAAATATATTAAGCAGAGCCTTTAAACATCTGATTTTAATATCTTAAACATCCTGATTTTATTTATTTATTGTCTTAACACAATTGTATTAGTATTATTTCATGTGTTTTAACAGTGTTATGAATAATCAATTTTGTTTTTTTTTTGTTTAGACCATCTATGGACCATGTACAACATATTTAGGCTTTACTCTTCTTCCCTACCATTTAAATCTTCTCAATACTTCTTCATTTTAACTCTTGCTGCTTCCCTTTTTCTCTTCTATTATCCTGAAAACTTTCAACAATTTGACTTCATCCACTAGTTTTTTTTTTTTGAAGAAGTAGTTGAAGGTAGCTGTAGCTAACCTTCCTCTATCCAGTTTGTTCATTCCTTATATTTTAGACAGTTCTTCTGTTGTTATCAATCTGTACTAACTCCTTTCATTTTTTATGGAGTTCCAGAATTGTCTTAGTATTCTCATCTCCATATTCTTAATCTTTTGTAAATACCCAATATTGTAATGATATTCTATTGTGTACAATACTTCTGGTTTCTGTACTGTGCATTAATGGCTTGCTTTTGCTTGATCAAAATTGATCTTTCATTGTAGATGTTTTTTGACAATTTATTTGCTACTTTCACCCTCTATTTCTTGTTCTGTAGTGACTCTTTTTCTTGGTCATTTGGATGAATCCATTCTCTGAGTACATGAATGCTTTTCTCTTTACATATCTCTTTACATATTTTCTTTTTATTTTTCTGTTTTCCATTTTTTTTTTGCAATGAATTTGATTTTTCCATACAAGATGTCTCAACAACTTCCTCAACATACAACTTTCTCAACAACTTCTTTTAATATCTTTATTTGGGTTTTAGTGTCCTTAATGTTTTCTGAAAAAATGGCTACTTCATCTGAAAATGCAAAACAATCTATCTTGTTATTTTTTATAGTCAAGTAGATTTTGTAACTTTTCAAAAAATATTTAAGTTCAATGCTTTGTCTAACCCTTGTCCCAGTTTCTAATATATACCTTTTTTCCTTTTCTTCTTTATTTTTATTAATTTCTTTTATTTTGTGATTTCCATAATTTTTTTGATTGTATGGTGAAAGATGTCAGTGATTTTGATTTGTTGTGTTATATGAAAGGACAGTTGAATATAGTTTTACTAAACATGTAGTTGATGCTTGTTAACAATAAATTATGAAGAATTAAAGAACTGTATTGCTATGGAAGTTATCATAACAAAAGTCAATCTTAAGGAGTCATTTTTTATTGATACTTGAAGCATACCCAGTTAATAATACATCACTTTTTTGTAAGTACCAAGAGTGCTTCACAAATAACTTTGTTTTGATGATTTGTCATATTTCTCAGCTCATAATTTGTAAATGTTCTATTCCAAATTATGTTATTATTGCAATTTACATTATGATGCATTATTATTTTATTATTATGATGAAAATTTAAATTGGTGCACAGAAATGGCAGAGACATAAGTGATCAAAATAGATTAATCTTTATAATTTTAAATTCAGTAAGACTGATATTTTAATTTTATTATATTTTTTCTATTATCTTTATTTTTAAATTAAGTAGAATCTTTATGTTCAAATTGAATTTTACTTGTCAGCCTGAGTAACATCAGTTTTGATTTATAAGTCTATACTTGGATATATACATATAATATAATTTGTTGTTAAATATTATTCAATTCATAATTCATTTTTATTCATCAAGAAGTTTATAATAACCTATGTTTTTTTGTTTTTATTGATTAAGGACTGCTATACCATTTTCAGCTCTTGAGACTACATAACAGTTTAGATTCTTCACACTACACTGTGTTAACCCAGTAGGTTAGTCTAGTGTTGAAGTTGTCTCACAAATTAGCTGATTTTGAAGTCGAAAGTTCTAAGATTAAAATCCTAGTAAAGGCTTTTATACAGATTTTTACACAAAATTTTATACAAATTATACAGACTTTTATACAGATTTGAATACTAGATTGTGGGTACTGTTCTATTGTTCTTTGGTGGTTGGATTTCCATTAACCACATATCTTGGGAATGGTCGACCTGAGACTGTACGAGACTATTCATCATGTACTTGATCATCATTCATAACATCCTCATTCATCCTCTGAAGTAATACCTTAAAGTGGTTCTGGAGGCTAAACAGGAAAAGAAAAAACTAAACTTTTGTTTTTGTTATGTATACTTTCTCTTTCTTAGTTGGAATAAAAAATAATATTAATTAAATTAAATAAAGTAAAATAAAATAAATACTTTCTCTTCAGTTCAGTTCTTTTTCTTCAATCTCCCAGTTCTAATTATTTGTAGATAGAATAATGAAATTGATAACCATTATTTAATCTTATTTCTCTCTTCATCAAATACATATGTCAATAATTCTTGTATATATATATATGTTTTTGTAAATAATTTTAATAAATATATTTTATTAGAATCAGCAAATACAGCAGATAGATTTTGTCAGAAAGGATTAGATTTTAATATTTATATAGTTTGTATTATATTTTATTATTATTTCTGTAATAATCTGCGTAACTGATTACCCATCTATCATTGTGCTTCATGGGAAGAGATTCCTATACAGTTCTTCACTTTTTAATGTTTACATTATACGGAAAATATTTTTGGAAAATGTTTTATGAGCTTAATGTATATAACAAGATATGAAATAAGTTGATTTGTAGAAGTTTATAAAACAGAATTATTTGAATTCGAAATTTTTATAAAAAGGTTAAAGTAATTTTTAATTGAAAAAGGCTTTATCTTAGTGAAGAATTCCTTCCCTTTTCCAATCATAAATAAGTAATTGTTGGTTCAGAATAATAGGATTAGAGATTTAAGAAAAGTTTAACTTTTGATTCATCCTATATTCACTACTGAGTCAACAGAAGGCTGTATTAAAAGTTATTTATGTTAAAGCAAAATTTGATCTTCAATTCAGTAAACTTATGCTTTCATTTATTTTTAATTTTCAAAAGATACCAAGTGATATTTTCCTCAAAAGCAAATGTTGGGACAATTCTTTTTAATAAATGTGATAAATCTAATCATTTCTAACAATATCTATCTGCTGAATTTATTACACAATGATTAGAATAAAATGTATTTATTAAAATTATTCATAGAACAGAATAAACATACAGGAAATATTAATGTGATATGTATTTGATTAAGAAAATAAGGCTTAAATAATGGCTATCTACTTCAATATTCTTTTTACGTTATAGAACTTGGACTAATAATACTAAAGAAAAAGAGAAAGTTTTTATAAAAAAAAAAAAAATATCAGACTTTTTTTTTATGTTAATTCATTGCAACTTATTCAGTAAGGGTATAAAGTAAGAAATTTTCTATTACTTTCAGAAAAGAGAAAGAGTGACAAATTTTTTTATGTCAATCATATTTAAATGCTTTGTGATATCATTCATGCATGAAAGAGATGTAAAGTGAATATGGAGGTTAGATCCTGTGAAACAGTTTTAGTAATAATTGAATATTGATCTCTTAGAACAAAGTAATGTTCTAATTTAGTGCATGAATTGGTAATGAATGTACTTATTCAGTCAGTCTCTTTTATAATGCTAATGAAATATTTTATTTACATGTTTTATGCATGCTTCTGATGTTCCCTAAGTTATTACAATAATAACAGAAAAACACTTTCTCATACAAAAATTTGAAAGTGAATTTATTTATATACAATGTATAAAAGGTGTTGAGGTACTTGATGTTTTATGTTAGTCATGTAAAACAAAAATACAAAATTTTGATTACTTTTTAATATTAAAGTTGTGTGGTAGATTTGTAACTTTTATTAAAAAAAAAAAAAAAAATTAAGCTTGAATATACATTTGGATAAAATATATAGTTGAATATACTTTTTATTTTTTTTACAAAAAATACATAATTTTTATTAGTCTTATCATAAATTTGTCATAGAAATTTCCAACATGTTTCGTCTCATCATCAATGTATCGGCATCATTAGGGAATGAAAATTATTCACATTATGTTTCATCAGATTTGCATACAAAAAAAAAAAGGTGTGATGTTATTTATTTTTTGTAGACTGATGAAACATAATGTAGATAATTTTCATTTCCTGATGATGATAAATAATTTTAATTTATTTACTAATTTGTAATCATTTTTTATGTTAAATGAACTAGGTAAATTCATTTTATTCCTATGTATTTTATCATTATTTTGGATATAATATAACAGTGGATGATTTAAAATTGATATCTAATATGACAGATCATTTAATAAAAAATAAAAATTCTATTTCTAAAACAAATTTAGAAATTTTAGAAATTAATAAAGGTAATATGAAATTAAATATATTAGAAAAGTATTACGTACCTATAAATATTAAAAAAATTTTAATTTGATAAACCATCAGACAGTTTTTGTGGGAGACAACAGTCTTTTAAAAACTGCAACAGATAGAAATTAATACATATTTTCATTATTTTAGTATTTTTATTTAAAAAAATATTTATTATGCAATAACAGAAAATATCAAAAAATATAAAAGTTACAAATCTACCACACGTAACTTTAATAATAAAAAGTAATCAAAATTTTGTATTTTTGTTTTACATGACTAACATAAAACATCAAGTACCTCAACACCTTTTATACATTGTATATAAATAAATTCACTTCCAAATTTTTGTATGAGAAAAGTTTAACTTTTGATTCATCCTATATTCACTATTGAGTCAACAGAAGGCTGTATTAAAAGTTATTTATGTTAAAGTAAAATTTGATCTTCAACTCGGTAAACTTATCATGCTTTCATTTATTTTTAATTTTCAAAAGATACCAAGTGATATTTTCCTCAAAAGCAAATGTTGGGACAGTTCTTTTTAATGAATGTGATAAATCTAATCATTTCTAACAATATCTATCTGCTGAATTTATTACATAATGATTAGAATAAAATGTATTTATTAAAATTATTCACAAAACAGAATAAACATACAAGAAATATTAATGTGATACGTATTTGATTAAGAAAATAAGGCTTAAATAATGGCTAAAGTTATCTGGATTTATTTCAATCTTGACTGAGGATGCAGATGCCAGGAAAGTATTTTCCTGAAAAATTAAGGTAAGATATGTCGTTTTATTCAGTTCTAGGTGGTTTATTTAATAGAATTTGTATATACATATATTTTTTTTTAATACTAGTTTTCTGGTATCCCTTACCTTCAGTTGATGTTAAATTCTATATCTATTAGATTAAAACATATTATTTTAATTTTTGTAATTTTATTTGAAATTATGTTTTACATTTTGAAATTTTGAACAGTATAATAAACATATATGTAAATTTTGCTGTCTAGTACTTTTGGTGGTTTATACTTCATACTATATTAAAGTTTATTAACATTGTGGTTTCAAGAACTCTCATAGGAGGAAACTCAAACATTTTAAATGGAAAGGGAAGAAATTTGACATAATTTTAAACAGCTTTGAACAGTGCTTTTGATATAATAAATTTCAGACTACAGCAATAATAAAAATGTGGGCTATCTAACATTTTCACAGCTACTCTCAATTGCTGCTGCACCTCTTAAATAACTGTTTAACCAATGAAAAAAAAAAAAAATAGAACTTAACAACTGCTCCTGTCTCAAAACAATTTTTTTTTATATCAGCACAGTACTTGGGATGTACTGTAAGCAAGTTTTCAAGCTAGCTATGAAAAATATTAGAAGGCTACCATTTAAGTGAGATTTATCACGGCTCAAAGTTTTTTATGTCAAATTTTTTTCTATACCCATTAAAATAATATGTTGTAACCCTTCTGTTTAAAAGTATCCACTTATGTCACCATGGAGCCCCTATGATCTTGTGGTGTGATGATTTCATATCATAAAATAGTTTTTAGATAGGAATAACTGTTAAATTTGATTTTTTTATGTTTAACTATTGAAAAGTTAAAAAACTTTTCAACATGGCAATGAGTCTTCTTTCACATGTTTCATTAACACTGAATATAAGGTATCAGATGAAGAAACTGAAAGAATTTTAGGATATTTTCATAAATGAAAAAGATTCATATAGGCTTGATCCAGAAACACTTAGTTTTGAAGTTATAGTTTGTGAAAGATTTAATTTTGATTTCTGTTGTAAGGATAAAATGAAGCCATTTTGAAATACCTGGGACTTAAATTAAGGCATAAATTTATGGTTAGTTTCACAGGTTTTCTATCTGAAAAATTTGAATAAAGTAGGTATCACAACTTTATCTATAGTAATTTTTGAGAAAAAAATCATTTTAAAATACAAAAATTGGACTCAAAAAATAGAATTTTTTATATTTGATATGCAACAACTTTGTTATATTGCCAATAAACAAACAAAATTTATAAAGAATTTAATTCTGAGAAAGTCTATGTAAGTAACATTAACTGAACATGAGATAGACTTTAAAGGAATTTGACTTATTAAAAACAAAATAGACTGAAATATGGTAAAAAATATTGTATTATAACAAATCAAAACAAGAACCCTTTCAATATTGAGAAATGTCAAGAAACAAAATCAGTTATCAAAAATAAATAAAATAAAAATTTTGTTGTAAGTTTTTATACACATTAAAATAAAAAAAAGAAAATCACAAAAAGAAAAGAGCAATTACCAAACAGTTTTTTATTTTGTAAGTAGCACTTCTTTTTACATGACAATCCAAGTTCTTTGAATGTAAGAATAATCTCTGTATTCCAAATAATTATAGAAATAAATTGAATAATGGTTGACAAAGGAGTCAACACAGTTAAAATTAAATAATTAAAAAATGTTGAAAATGTTGTACATTAATTTGATTTATATGACACTAAATCCTTTTATTTTAAAGTCTTAATTTAAAATATCTGCAAAATCTATTAATATGAAATATCTGTTTTCTAAAAATATTGACAAGATTAGCAAAAGTTCAGTGCTGTACATTACAACAGATCAACATAACAATTTTTAATGTGATAGATAAAACTATTACCTACTTATCTTGATTCCTATTCCAGATTATTGAGTTTGATTATTAATCAAGTCTCTCCATTTTCTCTAGCATTGTTCAAGACACACCTCTTCTTTTTACATTTTCAATACAGTTTTTCCATATCATACATGATATGTCTCTCTGTCACCTTTCTTCCATTCTCTTAATTGTCTTATTTCTTCCATCCTTATCATATGTTCAATCTATCCTAACCTACTTTTCTCTTATATTGTTTATATTCAATGCATTGCTTTTGCTACAGTTCTTAATTCTTTCTTTTCTTATTTTGCCCATTACTGATCTCAGATTTTTCTTACTTGAGCTGGTATGTCTTCCTCCTTCAGAATTGACATATGTCTCTGCTATATAAGTATCTTTTTTTTTTGTTTAACCTCCGGAACCACAATTAAGTATATCTTCAGAGGGATGAGATGAATGAATTGTAGCATATGTGAATAATGTGCCATGCCTGATCAGGATTTGAACCCGGGACCTCCAGATGAAAGGCCGAGACACTACCACTCACCCATGGAGGCCGGCGCTATATAAGTATCTATAGGAAAATAATATGCAATGTACATGGGAATTTTTCCCTTCTTTGGAGTTTTATCCTGTAATAAATGAATGTTTTTCATGTAGAAAAAATCAGCTTCCTTTCTGCAGTTTAATTGTGATCTCATATCCATTTTACCATCTGTACCAATGTCTGTGTTAACTTAAGTAAATTTTCTTACATTGTTCAAAAATATATCCTAAAAGTTACATATTATAATAAATCCTTAATCATATCTATTACTTCACTTCACTTATTACCTCACCATTACTTCACTTTTCTTCTTTTTTTTTTTCCCTCTCAAACAGTGTAATTTTATTTTGTCATTTTACACATATGACTGATTTTCTCTGATTTCAGTATTCTTGGCCCAAATCATAATGTTAGAAAAAAATAATTGAATTCATTTCCTCTCTTCTAAATTAAAAAAAATTCTTTGTTATTACTTTTATTAATTAATTAAAAAGACCACTTTCTTCAAATCCTCTATATCAAAACATTTTCGCTCCAATCTGTTCTAACCATACCTCATTTTATTTATTTCCTTAATCAAGTCAATGTAAGAGCTCCTGCAATACCCCTAATATTTTGTGGTACTTTCAGATACAGTCTTATGTAAATTAATGTAACAACAGTATATTTTCAAAAATAATCAAATTTATTACATATGAAGAATGTACAGTGTTCATTACAGTACTTTTTAGTGTTTAATATGTCCTCCTTGCTCTTCAATAACCATTTAAATTCTTTTAGTCATTGAATTTATAAGTTTTTTTACATATTTTTTTTAATTTCTTGATCAGAATACAAATCATCTTCTCTTTGGAAGTGCAGTCCATTTTTCTCAGTCTTTTCTTCACAACTGTCCACAAATTTCCAATTGGGTTTTGGTCTGGTAGAGTTCCAGGCCAGTTCAAACATTGAATATCTTTTTAAAACATGAAAAGGTCTTTTGATGAATGACAAATCTTGTTTAAAAACAGTTTTTTCAACTCCAAGTAAATCTGCAAGTTTTTGAAGTTCTAGTACAATCTTATTTTCCAATAAAATGGGATGTACTTTTCACTGTTCATCATCACAGAGATGGGTAATAAAGTTTTAGGTTCAAAGTAGCTGAAACATCCTCAAAAAATCTTCTTCAAAGGATGCATTACAACTTTTTTGATGTGTTTTGGGGAAACCTGTTCATCATTACTTCTTTGCACATGTGACACATTCATGCCCTGAACTAGAAAATACTCTCATCAGAGAAAAGGACTTTTATCCAAGTCTCAGCATTCTATTTTTTGGCCCAAATAAGCCTTTTCTTCTTCATGACATCTGTTGTTTTCTTATAGGACTACATCCAGTTTTCAGAAGTATACTGGAGAATTGTGAATTGTAAAACTGATTTTAAGTCTTTTTGTAACTCAAAACTATTTTTATGAGGATTAATTTCACTTATTCTGTGTAAAATAGCATCATCTTTTAAGGTGGTTTTACATTTTCTTCCATAGCGACCTTTTTGTTGGGGTGAAATTGTACCCATCTCAAGATTTTGTCAATTATCAAGAAAGTTGTTGAAGATTTACATGAAAGTGACCACTATCCAATTGTGGAGTCATTAAATATACCTGTCAAATTGTATTCCATACATAAAAAATGGGTTGTTGACAAAGCTGACTGGACTAGCTTCACTAAAAATATAAATATTCAAAACCTAACTGGAGACATAAACAATGACGTTGAGCATGTGACAGTAGCCATTGTTGCTGCAGAATCAAGGAAAATCCCTCATACCACAGGGATGATAAAACAACTGCTTGTTCTTTGGTGACCAGATATTGTGTGTGAAGCTATCAAAAAGAAAAAATTGAAAATTTTTAGGGATAGCCCAATGCAAGAAAATTTAATTAAATTTAGAAAATGCAGAGCTAATGCCAAAAGAATAATCTTAACTGAAAAAAGAAACGCCTGGCAAAAGTATGTCTCCAAGATAACAGTACAAACTACCTCAGCAGAGATATGGAATAAAGTAAAACTGGTATCCAATGGATCTTCCTACTACAAGTGGACCTGTATTAAGGATAAATGAAAGCTTCTGGACTCACCTTGGGACATAGTTGAGAAGTTTGGAGTCACTATGAAGCTGTCAGTGCTACGAAAAATTATGTCAATGATTTTACAAACACAAAGCTGCAACTGAAAATGATATTTTGTTACATACTCAGAATTATTTGTATTTTAATGAAGGTTTACTGAAGAAGAATTCAATTACACTCTGAGTATATCAGCGAAAAGTGCCGCTGGCTCAGACAACATACGATATGAAATTATCAAAATGCTAGATGTCAGTGCAAGAAAGATAATACTAGAACTCTTAAACAAACTTTGGATTTCTAGTACATATCCACAATTATGGAAAAATGCGGATTATGATTCCTATACTAAAAAAAGGGAAAAATCTCTTGGTTTCACGAAGTTACCATTCCATCTCACTTACTTGTGCATCAGGAAAAATGGTTAGAGTGTATGAAAAATTATTGACTCATCTGGGTATTTGAAAAAGAAGAACTGATTTCATCTAATCAGAAAGGGTATTGAAAGTTTCATTCTACCACAGACCAGGTGAATAATACTGAAACTGCAATACTGTATTAAATAGTTTCTTGACTAATAAACACAGTGTTGCCCTCTTATTTGACTTAGAAAAAAAGCTTTTGATATGACTTTGATATGGCATCATAAAGCAGTTACAAGACTGGGGAATAACAGGAAGACTTCCCAGTATCATTAAAAATTATTTGGAAGAAAGACTTTTTTGTGTTAGAATTGCAAACCAAAATTCGTCACTCAGGAAGTTAAAAAAGTGGTATACCTCAAGAACTGCTGCTTAGCAGAACGTTGTTTGTAATTGCAATGTGAACAAGCTTATTACTCCCATTTGATATTGGAAGAAGTTTATTGTGAATGACCTTGAATTTTTCTAAGTCAGGAGTCAAACTGTAATGGTTAAACAAAAGAAAATACAACTATTCAATTTCATCGAAGTAGAAAACATGAATGGATTCTGGTTTTCAATTGAGAAAACATGTGTGCATTTCAGTATGTAAATATCAGCTTAAAGAAGCCTACTTTCGACAGTATCATAGCGACAGCATTATTGATTACAAAGAAACATTTTGTTTCTTAGGTCTCACTTTGGACAAATACCTTTCATTGAGGATGTTTATAATGGAATTAGTAACGAAGGGTCAGAAAACCTTAAATGTTATTAAGTGTCTGTCAAACTTGAATTGGTACTCTGATAAATAAGTATTATTGAATACTTACAAAGCATTGATCCAACCTGGAATAGATTATATGAATTGCATATGGTTCTTCCAAAAAGTCTCACTTAGAGAAACTCTACATGGTCCATAATTCAGGAATTAGGCTTGCTAAAGGAGCCTTTCGCAAAAAGCCTGATTGACAGTATTTTGTCAGATGTTGGAGTATGCTGCTGAATTACAGAAGGGAAAAATGTATTTTAGTAAAATATGCAGCTCATGTCTTAGATTTACTAAAAAAATAACTTATAGAAACTTATAACTTTGTTTCCTTTTATAAATGTGGTTTAGCTGAACAGTTTCTGTAAAGACCCACCTTTTCCAGACCTATTGAGTTAAGAAGACTGGAAATCTGTGGTAACCATTGTATTGATTTACCAGAAGTCCTTCCAGTTTCTAAAAGAAAAGTTCCACCATGGCTAATGTCAACAATGGAGGTGGCATCAACATAAAAAAGAAGATAGGACAGGAAGTACCAGGTATTTATATTCAGAATGCTTTACAATGATTTTATTTGAGTATAAAAACTACACCCATTAATGATGGGTCATTAATGGGAGATTGGCACTGGAAGTTCTACAGTTGTACATGATAAATTCCATTTTTTGGGAGACTACCTAAAATAGCCAATTGTATACTGGGAGAGTTACATACTATTTAACAATAAATTGCACAAAAAATCCGGTCAATACCTCGGATTCGAACCGTGCGGCAAAGGTTAGGGCTGGACCCGTACGGGGAGAGCCAGGTTTAGAGGGGGACGCCAAGTCCG
>JAAAKQ030185477.1:0-12177 GCA_010016005.3 Zanna intricata | reverse complement strand
CATACACATCATCCTCATTCATCCTCTGAAGTAATACCTTACGGTAGTTCCGGAGGCTAAACAGATAAAGAAAGGTAAATGTCCAGAGTACTAAAAAGTTTAGGGATGACATTAATTTACAAATCTTGTAAACCCCGGTAAGATACCTGATCTAGTTGAGCAGGTTATGTTTAAAGTATGTAAGCTTTTATTAGCAAAAAACGAACCAATCTGAAAATACTTTAAATTGTTGAGTTACATAGAGTGACGTTTGCCGTGTTTTTTTATCACTTTCACCTTTGAAGAGAGACAAATAATTGGAAAATTTAGACTAATTTTTTTCGAATGGATTACTTTGTAATTTTTTTTTTTACTACAGAATGTAACGAAGCGAGGTCTTGTTTTAGCTTGATTTCTGGGTATTTTATTTACGTCACGCAGTCAGAGCCAAATATTTTTATAGTTTTTCTTCTTTTTTTTTTATATAGTAAATTTTCTTGCTTTTAGATAAAATTTACTATATATAATTATTTTTTCTCTAGCGGTTACGCACAAGATTTACTCTTTCACATTTTACTCTATCTTTAAAATTTATGCTGATTTCCGGTTATTTACCCCCTCGAACACGTTATTTATAAAATTTAAACAATTTAGTAGAAGTAGTAGTGGAAGTTCACAAAAAGAGAATATAATTAAAGAAAACTCCTTGACAGTCATCAGTCAGAGATGTCCGGTTACCATTGGAACAATCCTTAAGATTTTCTAATGCAATAAGATTGCATTGGCTGAACATTATAATCGAGAATTCTATGCTGAACTTCATTTTAATTTCTTTTTTATTTATTACATTTAAATATAGAGGTAGATTTATACTTTCCCAGATAAAATTATATTGCGTTGCAGCAGGATAATTATATAGAAAGAGTATAACAATCGGTCTAGAGAAAATAAAATTATTAGATCGTAGGGTCTAACATGAAACACATCGACCACTCAACCACTCTCGTTTACCTCTCTAACATATTTATCTAAATGTGCCAACCGGCTATTGTCATACCAATTAAACACAGGTACTGCGGGCTACAGTAAATAAAAGGATGTTCTCAAATCGCACTCAATAACCCTATCAACTGTTTCATGGGCAAACACTAGCTCTTGGAACAGTGCGCCTAACCTTGAGCGTCTGCATCTTCCAAACTAGCGTAGCTTCTCAAGAAAGAGTTGTTAATAATATTTACAATTTTAATCTAAAATTAAATAATTTTTACTTATTTAATTACATTATTTCAAACTTAAGATTTTTTTTTACCCTAAGAGAAGAAATAAATTGTACAAACTTTTGGTCGCTTTTTTAAATTTAATTAAAAATGAGGATGGTCATTTCTTTACTGAACTACAAACATATTCATTATATAATCAATAAAATTGGCAGATCAAAGAAAAAATTAAAACCAGATAAGCTGGACCAAGAAACATTTTCATGTATTTATTAATATAATATTTTCAAATCCTATATATTTTAGAATTATATAGAAATTCTTACATTAAATCCAAAATTAAGAAATGTAGCATTTTACGCCAATGAAATATAAACAGCTATCAACCAAAAGAAATGGTCAGCAAATATAGTGATAAATAAAAATTATACAAATAAAGAGATTTTTTTAAATGTATAAATAAATTTATACATTTTAAATAATTAATTTATTTATAATAATTTACAGAAAGGGAAAAGACAAAAATTAGAATAATTCAACTTCAACAAAAAAACATGTTTATAATAAAAAGAACCTTTCCATACGGTAAAAAAAAAAATTAAGACACTATAATACAGTTGTTAGACATTCATCTTACACAACATGAATACTGCAAATCTAATTGGAATTGAGAATTTACTCGAGATAGAAAAAAAAATTACACAACATGAATACTGCAAATCTAATTGGAATTGAGAATTTACTCGAGATAGAAAAAAAAATTTTAAGATGGTTCTATGGTTCAAAAAAAAGGCTACAGACTGAGATCAAACAGAGAGATATACGATAAAATTAAAGATCTGGAAGTAACAGTACGACAAAGATGCCTTCAGAGGACTTCTTGAATTTTATGAAAATATAGTCCGAATAAACCAGTCAAGGCTAACAAATAGATTTTCGGTAAACTGTGAAAGATGAAATAGCTCAAAAATTTAATATTACTGAAAAAAAAACCATCTGGATAAAAAAAAATATAGAAGGAAAATCTTTTAATTAAAAAGTTCCTGTAAGTGAAAAGAAAAAAGCACTACAGAGTAGAATGAATTTAAGAAAGATGAGCTAAACAACTGGAAAGGTTAATGAACTTTGGAAAGAAAAGAAAGACCACAAATGAAGGAACATTTTCGTTGTGCTTGCAGGCCTAGCTGCGAAGAAAAAAAAATTTACATTACTTTTTTTATAAATATTTTTATTAATTTTTTTAAGTATAAAAGTAATATTTGAAATCAACAAATTTTAGGATGAATTAGTTTATTATTCTATATTAAGTTTAAAATGAAGAAAAGCAATATTAAAAAAAGATTACACATAAAAATTAGAATAAAACCTAATGCTTTTTTTTATGTACAACTACATATTTGCAGAATCTTATTTTTGTAAGATTTCGACAATATGAAATAAGATATACATCGGTAGTAAAATTTACAATCCGTTAAGCATGAAATTGATCGTTCCTTACGAAAGTAAATGTACAGCCTAAAGTTACCTTATACTGTAATTGGAATAAATTCAAATGTTATAAATAGTAATAATAATAATATTTCTCATACGTCATCATTTTCAAAGCATATAGAAGTATGTAATCATTTTCCATTCCTGATTCAATGTAGGAATAATGACGTTTTATATGCAAAAAGGATTTATTGAAAATTGTAATTCCGGAAGATTACTGACAGATTTCTACGATATTTTGATTTATTTTAAATGAAATGAATTCATCCCAAAATTATTTTAAACATTTTACAGTAAAAGTTATGTGCGCGCGCGCGTTTGTGTGTGTGCGTTTAAATATATATAAATACATATATATATATATATATATACATAAAACAAGAAAATATATATACTCCTTAAAATAAACATTTTACAACAAAAGTTATGTGCGCGCGTGCGTCAACTGTATCAACTGATAATTGACCTCTCCATGAGTTCTGTTAAGCCATTTCTCCAGATCAAACACGAGGCGCTTAGTCCAGGGAGCTTTTGGTCCTGTTTACCATCTGGCTGACCACTCTGTTCGGACTTGTTTTCTTGCCTCAATTTTTCTAACACCTATGTGACGAAATGTACGTTCTCTGATGAGTAAATCAATTGTTGCAACTCCTGCAAGAGTGCATAGGGATTCATAACTAATCGTTCTATATGATAACACAACCCGTAGAAGTGTTTTCCTATGTGCACTTATTAGACGATTCAAATTCCGTTTTATTATCTGACACTTGTTTTAAGCGTTCGTCTCATCTTTAGGAATATTAACTTCAAGCAAAACCAAAATATGGATATGAGAAAGAATTTCCTGTATTTGGATCAAAAGCAGATAACAATTTTTCCTAATGCTTCTAATACTCACACAAAGGACTTTAAGGGCATCAACAGCTAACAACTGCATACTGCAATCAAGTGAATTAAAAGAAACAAAATTTCTATCCAAGTGTAAATCCAAATCATCCAAGTCCATATCAATACTTAATCAATTAATAACAAAATCAAAAGCAATTAACGATAATATAATAATGTTAAAAATTAAAGGTATAATATTTTTAAATTAGAAATTTAATTAGTTAAAATTAATTACTTAGTTTAATTTAATTAGTTAATTTAATTTAGTTATTAGTTAAATTTAATTAGTTAGATTTAAAAAAATAATAATAATTTAACGTTTAATACTCTGCTCAAGAATAGTTCAGTTCTCGCTATTTTACCAAAAATTTCGATTACCAAAGTTTAAATAAAAATAAAGAAAACAAAAAGCAATTAAAAAGTATAAATACCTCACCAATTATAAGAATCCACAGACTAGCCAATAATGAATTTGGATACAACCACATTTCAACCATCTAAAAACTCCTACTACTTTTAGGTTAAATTTAGAATTAAATCCAGTAAATATAATTGTATAATAAAAATTAATTAAGAGAAATTAAATCACACAAAATATTAAATATAAAAGCAAAATATTCAGAAATATTATCTACAGATCTAGAGAGATTTACACAACGAGATCCAAATCTGAATTTTTGTTAATTCTAATAGGCTTATGATCATCCCTTCTGATCATAATGCTCGAGCCATTCAACCATAAATATTTATAATTTTTATCCTTCTTGAGCTTCCTAAATTTCACAAACAATGCCGAAAAGTACGTGGTTAAATCATCGTTAAAGAAAATGGGCCTATCCGAGTCAGAACCATCTAACAAAGATAACCTAGGCCTAAACTTTCTAACTCTTTTAACAATTCCATCACGAGTATCTCTATTAAAAAATTGAACAATTACTGGAGTTGGAGCACCCTTTCGTCCTATTAGACGATCGGCTGTAAATTGTTCCTCTCGCAGATCAATATTCATTTTGCTCAGAAGGTCAGATATCTTACTCTTAATATTTTCTGCCTTCTCATTCGGCAATCTAACAACCGAAACGTTCCTGGATCGCGCATATTGCCTCTCAAATTCAAAATCAATCCTCAAGGATGAGACCTCATCTCTTAGTGAAGTACACTTCACCTCGAGATCCTTAATTGCAGCAAGATACCCCTATAAACGATCATCAAAACCAGAAATAATAGATTCCATATGAGAAATTCTTTCACTAAAAACCCTCCCATGTTTTTTAAACATTGATTCCAAAAGTTTTCGAAGGACCGAGAAAGAATGCTCACCCAACCCATCATCACCTACTTTGGTGTCCACAACCTTCCCTGAAGTGGTCTCACGACAATTATTACATTTCTACTGCTGCTTCTTAAACGAACTTTTAGCCCTCCAGGTCTTAGAAGAAACACCCAAAAAATCATAGTGGAGATCGACACCACAAGCACCACACTTAATATGATCACCACTAGTGGGCAAGTTCCCGTCACATACTCCACAATTCATGTTCTATATAAATTTATACAAAAGTGAAAAACCAACTAACAACCTCTATTAAAAACGTTAATTATTGCAAAGGTAACAGAAAAAAAAACTGCAAGCTAAAATAAAATTAATGCAAAAATTCATGTAAAATAAAAGTAAAATTAGAGGTTAGGAAACAAAATTAAGTCAATCGCAGCAGAAGAAATAACCATTAAAGAGAAACATAATAATAATTTAACTTTTTCGTTATTTTAATAATAATAATAACAATTTAATGTTTTAAAATCCTCATATATTGTTTAGTGCATGTTTTCATAATGTGCAAAACAAAGTTTAAAACGTTTAAAGAAAATTATATTTTAAATTTGTCGTAAAACAAACAACAAAGTTTAAAAATCATCTTCGGTTATTTTAATTTTGCTCATTATTCTAGTCCTTTAAAAAAAAATTTGTTAACATAAAACGTTTTCGATATAATGTAGATATCATTGTTTTTCTAATTTGAATCAGTGAATAAACAATAAGCAATAATTAACGTCCTGTACTTAACAAAAAATAGTGTATTAATGTATTACTTAACAATATGCACAAATCGTTTGTATAGTTCTGAAATACATAAAAAAAAAAACAAAACTGTGGTATAAGAAATGCCAAACAACGTTCCTTTCTGTGATTCACGTACCCTTGCTTTGAACCTCCTAACCAATAGTGATGACATTATATAATTGAAAAAGGTTCATGTGCTGGACCTTAGTGATGGTCTTGAAGACATTCATTCTTTTCATGTTTTTTCGGTACTATTTTTTAACAACGCTCGTTTACTATTATTTTCACGTTTTTTTTTTTTTTTAATGTTTTAACGCTATTACTGTTTGTTTCTTTATTATTGTTTAATACTGTTTTCATTCTGTCCTTCATCTACCTATGTTTATTCTCTTTCGTCTGATAAAACGTCGCGTCTGAATTGAATGTGTTGGTCACAAGTTGTCCATAGATTAGACAAGATACAGAACCCAGTGATAATTGTGTTTTTGACATAAGAGTGTTTATAGGATCTTAATTGTTACTATAAGTATGTTTATTAAAACGGATGTTTATGATATTATAATTTTTTTACTGATTGCTTTTGCAGGAATGATTGGGTGGCCCTTTCTCATGTAATGTTTTTAAACATATTATTTACTTATGGATTCGTCAGAAAAAATCAACTGAAAATTTTGATCCATAAAAAAAAATTATATATATACAGAATTCTAAGTACCTCACAAGCATTACAATCGTTAATTAAATGTTGTTATATATTTTAAATTTTTTAATTTTCCTTGTACAAAGTAAAGGAAGTATTGTGTTCGCGAAAAATTTCAGATTTCAACGGAAATATCCACTTTAACCATCTCTTAATCCATTTTGACTTTTTTTGACGTTACGTTTGTACGTACGTATGCATATCGCGTAACTGAAAAACGATTAGCCGTAAGATGTTAAAAATTTGGATGTGGGACTGTTATAACATCTAGTTTGTGCACCTACCCTTTTTTTCCAATCGACTGAATTAAGTATCAAAAAAATCACAAAAGAATTTGGATTTTGGGCTTTTTCTTAACTGTAGTAATAAGCCCTTATTGAGAGCTTTTCAACGACATATCGTAAGTGGTACTTATTTTCACTGGTTTGAGAGTTATAGTCAAATAAAATTTTAATTAATGAAATATCTGGATCTTACATCGGTTCAAATTAGACTGCATCAGCTTTTAATTTAAATATATTGATTTAGTAATAGTTATTAATCTCTGATTGTAAAAAATAATTTACGATAAATAATAATTTAATAATAACAATTTAAAATATATATATATGGAAAAATATCAGAAGTTATTAATGAAATAAGAATTTATTACTTTTCATTTTAAAAAAATCTGATATGAAATTTAATAGGCGTACAAGGAAGTCAAGTGGTATCCACATCAGACTTTTTAGTTGAATAGGATAACTTTGTTTAATAAATATGCTATTTCTTCTTAGAAGAATGCCTTTTTTTTAATTTAAAATTCAAGTATCTTTTTTTTTATGAATCCTATAAATTCTGTAAATATATTATTATTTAATACCCCTTTTATAGAATATTATAGAAGAACAGACACCTTTTATAAAAACGTAATTCCTAAAACAGATTTTCATGTTTCGTTGTCTTTATAACAACCAAATATTTTATCGTGGAAGACGTCACTGTGCTGGAGGAGGGAACTGGAGGAGCGGCTGGTGTCAGCCACCATACCATACACCGATGTTCAGGAAGGCACCTTGGATTTTGGGCTGGCTCGTGCGGGTAAAATGCTGGCGGGTCAGATCCTCGTCGAGCAGTCAATTGCTAGTGATCTGTCTGCAGTGTGATGTTGGCTGTAATATCAATCTTGGACGAAGTTATTATGACCTTGTGATTAATTCGGCGGCTGGAGATCGTGAGGTAGCCTCAGTCCTTTGTAGATCTGTTCCTCAGGTTTTGAAGGACGAGAAACATCAGGCGGTCTGTTTTTGAGGACCACCTGGGCCAAATTAGGTAAAATCTTACGACGTTCCGTCGAATATACAAGTTTACGGATAGGGAGAAAATGTTTCGTGCACCTGCTTTGTGTGTCGTCGGTAAAGAATGCCGGTAAGAAACGGCCGGTAGTCCCAACGACAACCACGGTGGTGGTCAAAGCGGAGGGACGGACTTATGTTGACTTCCTCCCCTCTGTTAAAGTACCCGTAAGGACCCGGGGAAGGACCTCCATTTCCGGGTGTGGGCTGATGGAGGCGCTGCTGAACAACTCAGCAAGATGATCTCTGTGAAGGTAGAAGGCGCTACATTACAGTCCTTGTTAAGGATGTGGATGTGCTCACCACGCAAGAATGGAATTTCGTCGAGTCACAGGGAAGGAGATGACGATCGACTTTCTGTCCTTGCGGCCGCTCTATAGTGCGACACATACCTCTTTCATATCGGCCACCGTCGACATGGCACTGCCACCTATTATTGCGGACAAATTATTGACTGATAGGCGTGTTCGTATAGGATGGATGGCATTTAAGGTGATGAGGCGTTCCTTCGAAGATCTTTGCTTCCATTATTGGAGTCTGAGCCATAGATCAAGTCTTGTAGCGACCCAGATTGGAGTGGCAACTATTTCACTTACGGTGAGACCGGTCTTCCGCGGGAGGCTCAGTGTCCTTCCTGCAGGACGCATGGCCATGTGCATGGGAATCGGATGGCAAGGGTTCACCTGCACCACGAATGAGTGGTGCCTGTGACGTATCTGAGAGGAACAGCCCCGTCCGTGACGGATGGGAGGCTCCGGCTCCTACCATCAATGATCGAACAGGGACTTCTTTGCAGCGGCACTGGGTGGATAAAAGACCGTAGTCCTAGTGGAGGATCCCTTTGAGGGTTCTCCATTTGAGGCGAGGCGTAAAGACCGTAGTACGGTGAAGGGACCCCCCCCCCATCTATCCCACTGGACTACGAGGCATCGCATATAATTAAAAGACGGAGTCCCAGCTACCTGGATGGGACTTGAGTGGGTAGTTTGAGGCATGGCACCCATCCATGCTGAGTTTATGCTTAATTGCGGGTCCGTCTCCAGGATGCGGGCTAAAGATGATACAAAAAAAAATTATCACTATATAACAATAAAACGTCTTGTGAATATTTCTTTAAATGTTATTAGGATATTTTATTGATTCGAACTTTGCTTTTATGGTACGTACATACATTAATTTTATTTTTTATTTCTCACCTTCATTTAACAACAGATAAAAGCTAAGCAAATGTAATTTATAAAATTTGTAAGATAACCAGCACTTTTATCGAAATCTGAAATTAAACTTTTCCTAAAGTTTGGTATACATATTATAGAAATAAAGAGGAGTAAAATATGCCTTTAATTATATTATCAGTTACGAGGTAATAAATTTTGAAACTCTTTAGTACTAATAATAATAGGTTTAACAAAGAAAATGCATTCCTTCTTATTAGATATAAAGAGAATACCAGGCAGTGAAAGATAAAATATAAATTCCAATAAATTGAGTTTCATAATTTAAAATATATTAAGATTTCTTTTTTATACGATTAACGACTTGACATCTTCACTTATCTTTTACTTACAATCAGTAATTATACAAATACATTCCATACATGACGGCTAAAATTACATTAACATATTTTAATACATTAAAATTTAGTATTAAAAAGAAGTATCTTAACCTAGTTTTTATTTTTATAAATATAAGTATAAAAGACGTTAATATGATTTTTTTTTTAGCTATATAAAACGAGAAAGAGTTGTACGTTAAATTTAAAAGCATTTCCCCACAAATATGAAAAGAATCTTTTCCACTAGCTTCGTTTCATTTTAACACACAAAAAATTCAAAGCATTTCTGACTAGGGTCAAATGTAATTATTAAACGAGACAAGAAAGTTAGCTTCTGCTTAATGGATTTAAATGTACTAGAGTAAATTCATTTATTCAATTGAATATAAACATTAGAAAAATTACGTAAACAAGTTTTAACCTTTGAAACATACAATATGTTCAATATTATCTATGATTAAATATACCCGTCCAAACACACACACAAAATCGCACGCACACACGCACATACTGTGTGTGAGCGGGTATATATATATATATATATATATATATATACGCTATATATCATATAAAAATAAAAATGAAAATGATGAGTTTTACATAATGATTTATTTAAAACAGAAACGATCAACATTAAATATACTTTTTTATTCAATTAATTTTTTTTTTTCAATAATAGATAACTTTGTTGTTTTTGGAGTAACAGCCTGACCACCACAGGCGAAGACACCCACCTTGTGACGATCCCGGTCGCCACAGTACCCCTTCCGTCAATAGCCCTAACTGATAATCTTTACCGGAGATCGTCTTTTAGAACTTATAAACTTGATAACACAACACAGTCACTGTTACTGATGTAACAATAAGAATAAATTAGTGAAGTTATTTCTTCATATTAAAAATTTTATTTTATTTCTATAGATTCTAATTTTTTAAAAGTTATAAACGCGGTCATACTTTTGTTTATAAATATATCACAAACATGTTTTGTGTGAATATAATATTGTGTTATAATATTCTGTGATATAATATCGTTCTAGGATTCCTTAAAAAACATTTTGTAAATCAATTTTCAACTAATTTATATAACTGTATATAAGTATATATATAAAAGTGTACAACTGTAAAACTGTAACCGAGTAAACGTTGAATCATATATGATTTCTAAAAACAACAAGCCATTTGCAGGAATAAAAATGATTCGTTCCAAGAACTTACTAAAAAAAGGCGAAAGACTTATTCGATATAAAAAAAGACCAGAGTATGGAAGTGGTTCGTCGCGAGGAAGTGGTTCTTTGTAGATTGCGTATAGGACATGCGAGAGCTACCCACGAGTTCCTCAAAAAAATCGGGTGTCAGGAGAAAATGCGCCAATCTGTACAAGATCTGACTGCCGACTTACTGTAAGTCGTATCTTGATAGATTGCATATGTTATGCGGCTTTATGTCGCAAATTTAAACTACCTGAGAACATTCGCCAGATCTTAAAAAACAATAATACAGTGATAGACAGGGGTCTCGGATTTTTGCAACGTATAAATGTTTTTAATAAAATTTAGGGTTTACATAGTTTTTTTCTTCTTCCATATCCATTAAGGGGCTATTTATATCCCTTACGGATTTTTTATTTTTTTATTATCTGTTAAGGGGCCTTTTACATCTCTTACAGATTTTTAATGAAATGTGATATTAGTTTTAAAGTTTTAGTTAGTTTTAGCTATTAGTTTTTAGTAATTATTTATTTTTTTAGTTATTTAGTTATTTTTAATTATTAATTTCAGTTAGTTTTAAGTTTTAGTTTTTATCTGTGATATTAGTTTTAACTTTTACCGTTTTTTAATTTTAATCTAGTTTTAGTTTTAAAAATTTATTTTTAACTGTAATATTACTTGTAAGTTTTTAATAAAAGTAGTTTTTAAGTTTATAATAATCTTATTCCGGGTGATGATAACTGGAGACGTTCTTCGCCCACAAAAAACACACAAAAAAAAAGAAAAAAAAAAAAAGAACTTACTACGAAAAACGAGGAGGTGAGTGATTTTCATTTTCCTTATTCACCGAACCGAACATACTATTGCACATCAGCATATAAAGTCCAAAAAAAAAAAACTGATGATAATCAGCCCTAGAATTGAAAAATAATCAAAATAATATTGTAAAGTAACAAATTATTGTATTCCTTTCTGGCTCAGATTGCAATACATAAAATCCTCGACTGATTAAAATTAGTAAAAAGTAAAAGTAACTTTCATCAGTTATCGATACAACAAACCTTGACGATACTAAAAAGCTTGAAGGAAAAATACAAGTAATATTTAAAAAAAAAAAAAAAAGTAATACTCTTACAGAAAAAAAAAATCATTCTGTTCCAAAAATCAAAGGTAAAGTGGATTTTCATTTTAGTTTTGACACACATAGTATGCCAAACCTTCGCCCAAAACACATGGGAAATACAATCCTACAAGTGACACTTCACTATTTTCATTGTAAAGACTAGTTGTGAAGTAAACATCATTTGTTTTAAAGTTAACAAAACAACTTTGACTACTACTACTTGTAATCTCAGATGTTATATATGACATAGCTATTATGAAATTTGTAAAGTTAATATAAAACACAAGATATTATCAAATAATTAAATCATTATGATAACTGTTTCAAAATATAGGTAATATATAAGTTTTTATTTTTATTTTAGCTTCAAATAAAACTTGATCGAAATGAATTAAAATAAAAAGATAGAATATTTTTAAAAATGTAGTTTGCCGTATCAAAACTAATTTATGGAAAACATTTTTTAATAAACGGAATTACATAAAAAAGATATTTCTTAAAAAAATTATTAATGCAATGATTTTTATAAATGTATTCTAAAAAATAATATACAGAGTGTATCAAAACTGCACGGCAATCTCGCGGAAACGGATTCTATATCTAAAAATAAGAAAAAA
>JAAAKQ030185466.1:0-12178 GCA_010016005.3 Zanna intricata | reverse complement strand
TAATACCTTACGGTAGTTCCGGAGGCTAAACAGATAAAGCAAAAAGTATGTTTAGATAAAATGTTTAATTTTTCAGAGATACATCCGATTTATCATTTTCATATTATGTTGACATTTTCTGATTTTATTCCGTTATTATTATTATTTCATCTTTCTTCTTTACATTCTAATCTTTTTTCACGTTATCATATTAACTTTACGGAAATTAATGAGCTTACAGTCTTTCCTGAAAAAATTCGATGGTATTTTAAAAAGACAAAAAGTATAAATTCGAGGAGTAAATATTTTCGATAATTTTATAGAAGCAAGCCCCTCTTCTAAAAACTGGTTTATTATATAAATATCCTTATACTGTAACAACCTACTGAGTATGTCTGTATCGTAATAAACGACGTATGCGTAATTATGGGAAACAAACATTTATTCCCGTAAATATCTATTTATAAAATTAAAGTTATTTGGCTAAGCTATGTCGATAAAAAATTATCGTATTTCCATTCTTGTTGAACCCAAACGTAAATTTATAGGAATCTTAGTATTAGTTGACCCAAATTTATGGTAGACTTTTTCCCGATTGGCCTAATCAGGATCTGATTTTCCTATTCCTAATAGCCTAATAGGATTTTCCTATACAATTTTACGCGGTTTCTTTATCGTATGTTTTACGTTTGAGCATTTGTAATTATTTTTCTGTTTTTAATTTTTATGAAAATTAAAGGCTTAACCGTTTTATGATAGTGTAGTTACACAAATAGCAGTCGAAGTTCAGAAATTGATTGTTTAAATTTCGTCATAATATATGTCATTATTACAGTTAACGGTACTATAAAATAAGATACATATAATTAGTTTAAAATTTAATCTTTCACTTAATAAATTTCATTCTTTATTTATTTCTTTAAATAAAATTTAGAAAAGTTATCTAGTTAAAGTCTATCTTTATTAAATCAACAATTAAAAACAAAAATCGTAGGAATTAAAGAAAGTATATTTACTAATATTAAAAAATGAAGTTATAAAAATCGTACGGAAAACTTTTACATATAATTTGCCGTATATTGAGGCAATTCTTAATATTTCATATAATAAAACACGTGTAATTCATAATTTAATTCAATAAAATGGATTCGTCCTGCCGTTTAAGTATCTCAGATTGAAATACATTAACCCTAAATTTATTACGTACTATTTATTGTAAATTGAATTTTCCAATTATGCTACCGTTGGTTTATAAAATTATTTATTTTATTCAACCTTACCAACAATTTGTCTGTATTTTTTCAAATATTTTCGATCATTCGACCATCATCAGGAAAAATTCTACTTCAGTTTAAAAATTTTAAAATCAAAATTAACATTAGTAGATTAATAAGTTAAAAAATATTAAAATCATCAGCCGGTCGTCATAGTGTAAAAGTAATTAGGTCCGATATTGTAGGAAATTCGCAGTAGACCGGTTTTTATGATTTTAATATTAATTTTGAATTAATACTTTTAAATTGAATTAGAATTTTTCCTGATGATGGTCGAATGTCCGAAAGTACTTGAAAAAGCACAGGCAAGTTGTTGGTAAGGTTGAATTTTGATTTATTTTATTTATATAGAAATACTGTTTATTAAAAGTTTAATGATATTTATTTAATCTATTCTCGCGTATTATTTTTAGAAAAAATTGTTCAGTATAATGAAATATAATAAAATCTCTCTTATTAAAATCAAAGGAAATTTTGAATTAAGGCATTTATTTATTTCATTTTGTAGCAGTTAAATATTTAAAAATGTTAAACACAATATATACTTTGAATACAATATATTGAATATATTTTAAACATAATGAAGCAAAATATCTTTTCGTTTTCTTTAAATTAACTTTTACTAAATATGATCGTTATGTCTATATACATTTCAAGAATTTCCTTTCATTTTTCATTGTAGTTTAAACGTTGTATCAATATTTCGCCTTTTGAAGGATATTTTAGTTATTTTTACGCTTCTTTGTTGTTCAGATATGAAAATTTTTTTGCCTGTTTTCATCAATTTACATTTCTATGTCAACTTTGACATATGCCCTTCACAAAAACTCTAAAAAAATACTGATAACGCTATGTTGGTGAAATCGTTCCGGTTTTCGGATTTATCTCTATCTTGTACATTTATTTTTTCTATAAAACAATTAACAAGATTTGTGTGTCGTATTTTAAGCATATTTTATTTCTACAGTATTTATCATGCTTAATACTTTTAAAGGATAAAAATAAATAAAAATTTTACCTAGCGTTATTTGCAGGTTTCTTAAAAAAAAATATTAAGATTACAGTTTTGGTTTAGGAACGTTGTTCTGACGAGTGGAAGTGCTAATAATGTTTGTATTTAGGAAAATTTTGGACGCTTGTAATCGAAATACCGAAATGTCAATTTTGTTTGTTTGCATCTTTATTATTCTCTCATTTCAAATATTTTATTTGAACGATTTTTATTGTTACAGAAAAAGAAAATTTCAGAGTAAAAGGAATTTGAAAGAAATCTCAAGGAAAAAAGTTTCTGGAGATTTTTTCGTAATTTTTCAGATTGCTTTCACCGGGAAAAAATCGTAGAAATAAATTCTATCGTATAGGTGAATTCTCCGTTGAAATTTCCGACCCGTCCTTTAGCTTACATTGATTCAATCGTAGTCAAACCGGTTCGTAGAAATTATTGGAGGATCCTTTACTGAATATTCCAATAAATTTTGCAATTATTTCCATAAACTGATTACCCGAATTGAAAATTTTGTCAATATTTAACTCAATATTGACATCGACTCGTGATTTAATCATCCAAGATCAAATATTTTAGTGTATAACTAATTACTAACTATTAATTAAATAATTAATTTTTTTGTGGAAAAATTGATGCGTTTTTTTTTTGTTATTAATACATGAAAAAAAATCACACTTCGGCAGGTGATAATTGGGGCACGTGCTGCTGTGTTTCCTTGTTGAATTCGTCCTTGACCCTGGTTTGCACTTAAGTATTCCGTCATCCGTATCATATTTCTTTAATTGTATGATTTTTCGATAAATGTTTTTTTTTTTTTTATTTTAAATTTTACAAACTTCAATTATTTTTATCGTTGAATTTTCTCAATTTATTTTTGTTATTATTTCAGTATAAGTTAATCAGTTAAAACGACGTATTTGCAACGAAACAATGTATTTTATATTATTTATTTTTTAGAAATTTTTTTGTTTAATACCTACCTGTAGTATTTATTTTATTGACTTCCTGTTTGTTATTATAAATGTATGAATTTTTTTTTTTGCTGCTGTCTAACAATTTTTTTTTCTAATTTCATTTACGTTATTTGTATTATACCGGTTAATATTAAAATAGAATCCTAACATTGTGCTATAAAAAAAATTTCTTTTTCTTATTTAGAATGGTTTTTCCGTTTATACTTGCGTTCGTAGTCGGTAGGCGTTACGAGTGTGGGCCGAAGCAATTGAAACGTACGAATGGCGGGGCCAGGGGATAGGTTCGTTCGGAACGCCTCTGCACACCTGTTCAGTTATATACGGCATTCAAAAAACTCGCTTATCGACTGTATTGTAGTCGGCAGTAGTTGTTTGATGAAATTTTATTTATTATTTTGTAATTAGGATTGCTAACATAAATTAATATGATTGTGCAAGTAACAGTTGTATGTAACAGAACTAAGAATACATATACGAAGGTCAAACATCAATATTCTTTACAAACTACTAACATACCACACCTAAAAAATGCGTATTTTCTTCATTGTTGTATAGTTATTGTTATTATTACTTTTTTTTTTACATTGTAAGCTTATCTTTCTATCTGTGTAATAATCTGTACTAAGCGATCAGAAGTATTTTTACGGCATCGTAAATGAGAGTTTGTGGATGTTAAAATTTAACTGTTATTAGAATTACATAAATAAAGACCTTTTTTCCCCTTTTTGATAGTAAATACAGTTGTTAAATTTCAAAATAATTAAGATTTTTCAACCTGTTCAAGCCGACGACAAAATTTTCAGAATAATTATTTTTGGTACTTTTCAATCTTTTGAAGCAAAATAGATTTTTTTTTATAGTTATTTTCATCTTTGTATCCAGACATTTTTTTTCTTTTTCACTGTTATACTTAATCTTTTGAGACTTTAACCTCTTTATCATAACCCTTCAGGTATTCTTGTTTATTAATTATCTCCGTTATCGTAATAAAAATTATCATTTCTTTATATCTGTGTCAGCGTATGTATATAAATACACTAGTATTTGTTTCTATACAACTGCGAAATATGATCTAATCTCAACCGAAATTTATCTCTTTGTTGTAACAGGAACTGTGAATAGACTTCTATTTTAACCAAGACTTGTCCGGTGACTTCAGTCTAATCTAACAGTCTTATGTACGGGATTTTTGTCCCTCAATTTTTTTTTTTATATTTATAAATAATTTTTGGTCATTTTAATTATAGATGTGAATCGATTGAATTGTAAGATTCACTGTTACATTAAAATCCGATCCGTTTTTGAAAGGGACTAAACAAAGGGTATGTATGGTTATTGAGAAATTATACCATTATGTTACTGAAAATGTCTAGTACGGAACGTCCGATTCAGTATTATTAAATAACACATTTAAGTGAAACGGACTGTACGGGCGATCGGTTTCAGCCTTGTATTGTTAGAATTCTTATTAAATCGTCTATTCCGGTACGCGATCACGAGGGAAATTACTATAAGGGAAGCCTGTATTTAAAAAAGTTGTTTTAACTTTCCAATCTTATACTTCCTATGTAAGGATAGTAAACTCTTGAGTCACAAAAATAATTAGATTTTTAAGTTAAATTAATTCTTTTTATATGATATGAATATGAATCGGCCATTATTAGCTTTAAACGTATTGTAAAAAAATCGTATTTCTGTACCATCAAAAATTTTCAGTAATCGGTTAGTTTAAAACCACATCGGATCGTCGTGAAATTTTACGTGCAAAATTATCACATCAGTATTTCAGTTGAGTTTGCCGTAAATTATCGGGTTTTAATTAGTAATATCCTGATCTATAACGTTTTATTGGGTATTCGTCGATGTTTATTATTCATAGTTTGAATCAAAATTTGCATTCGAAATATAAGAAAATAACAAATACTGCCTCCAATGACGGTCTCATACTTTTTTCTCTTAAAAAAAAAAAATTGTTACGACCTATATTTTCCGGGTTAAGAATTATTTAACAAAAATTTTAATCGGCGTTAAGATAAGTTGATTTTGTAATTTTCATCGAATTCAGTTTGACTATTACTTACCTGATGTGCAGAATGATGTAGCTCCGGTTCGAATAGAAATGATGTAGCCTACTCTTTGATTGTAAATTAATATAAAGATATAAAAATTCCTATCCTGAGTATATTCTGAGAATATGTAAACGTATACATATAAATTCTCATGATAATTATGAAGTTATTTTTATGTATTTAGATTTTGTAATAGAAAATCTTCAACTAAACCTAAGATCTGTCTTATTATACGAGTATGTACGTGATATTTCACCAGTATAGTACAACATAATTTTATCATATGTTTTATAAGGTGATTTAATCAACGGCGCAGTAAATTATGGTGCTGGAACATAACGGTTAATAAATCGCATGAATAAAACAGGCCTAAGATCTATAAAAGCTTATTAATATTTAATTTAACACTTTGCGTGAAAAGCAATGTAACATTTGTTTATATACTGTAAAAACTATACTAATTTATCAATAATTATTAAATATTATACCGGAATATAAAGTAATTAGGACAAACCGATTTTCTATTTTTACCAATTAATTTATAATAGACCATTCCATTTCTGTAAGCCATTAGTATTAAATATTAATAAGTATATTTAGTATTTATTAATAATAATTAATACGTAGCGTTAATGTTTTCCTAGGACGTTAACTGAACATTATAGTTTACGCACAATGAATAATTAGAGTGGGTTGTCGGTTATTACGTAATTTACGTCATCGTGCTATCACGTGATTATTTTCTATTAAATAAAAAAAACGCAACCAATTAAAAATTGTACTCTTTGTGAAGAAGCCGTTTAATTATATCTAAATACGTGTGTATGTATAAGTTACAGTATTTAGTGATGATATATATATATATATATATATATATATGTATACTAAAGTATTGGTGAAAACAAAAATATTATTCTAAGATTTATTAAAAACTATATATATATATATATAATCTAGCGAGTATGTATTCCTTATTAAAATAATTATTTTTCTTAGAAAATAAACAATATAAACTATTTTGCAGCAGATAGATATCTTAACTATATTGTAACGTGAAAGTGCATTAATATTATGCATATGCCTAATTTTTGATACTGATTATATGATTACAATAAGATTTTATCAGTTTTAAATTATAAACTCTTATGTTATTCCCTTCAGATAAAAAAATAAAAATAAAAAATACATAAGATTAAATCAAGTAGATAAAATGTTTAAAAAAGAATATATTATTGATAATTTGTTTTAATTAAATTTTAAAACAGCGTATAAATTATTAACATTTTTTTTTTAATACATGATAAAAAAGCCGTTTAATTTAACATTTTTCGTTTCATATAGATTATCATGTTTCGTTATAATTATTTTATTAGGTTCTGAGATTGTTGGTTATTAAGTAAATTTATAAAGATTCGTAATTAATACAAAAAGAGAATTAAAACAACAGTATTGTTTAAAATTCTCCAAAGGATTGCGTGACTTTCCCGGCTATTAATAATAAAAATTAAATGAGTAGAGCTAAGTAACAGAATGTATATTTTTTAGAGGATGGAAATAAATTCAAAGAAAAGGTTTCTTTAAACATTCACATATAGATTAACCTTAACAAATTCGCTTAAGTAAAGTTTTATCTAAATCCTCCTTCAATAAAGTTTAAAATAAGGAAAAAAAAAATTGTCTAAAAATATTTATGCATTTTAGGTCCCAGGTTTTTATTTTTATTTTTTTTTTAATTGTAAAAGTTTCTTGAATTCTATATATGAAGTATCAATTTTCAAAAAATGTTTTAAAAATATTTAAACCAAAAGGGGATAGAACAAAAGAACAAAAAAAATATATAATTAAATTTTAAGAGGTGGAGGTTGTTTTTTTAAAAAGTGATTTTGGATAGGCGTTGTAGGTAATAAATTTGCTTTAATAAAGTTTATTTTAAAATGTCTGTGAAGAAAATCTAACTTTTTTCTCGTAATATCCCCTTACCCTTAACAAATTTTGAAAAAAATAATTGATACGATCAAGGCCCCATATGTAAAAATATTTTATCCAAATTTGAAAAAGATTGGTTTGATCAATCCTGAGATATGAGGCCAAAAACAGTAAGGTAAACATAGGTAAAAACGTACATACGTAATAGTACGTAGGTAAATACTTAACACACGTATTTACATATATATGTTTTTTTAGTCTAGTTGAACTACTGTATCGAATCATAAAACGTAAAGGTTTGAAAAAAAAACCACATTTTTGACGCAATTATTATATTTTCTCCTTTAATGCTGTTATTTAACTGTATTCGTCGGGAAAGTAAAAACTAAAGTAATGCATTGCTGCACTAACATTTTTAATAAAAATTTAAGGTAGATAAATAGTTCTTCAGAAGTAATTTTTTTAAACAGGACTTTTCATGAAAGTAGAATTACAAAAGATCGGATGATTGTAGGAAATATAAATAACATATACATGTTGAATTAGTAAACAAAATGAATGATTAATAAGTAAATCTTACGGTTATCGAGACGAAAAAGATTTGCGGATTTATACTGCATTTTGTTTTTTTTTTTTTAATAAGGAATCAGGAGACCCCCTTTTGTCTATAAAGAGTTGATGGTTAGGCTTATTATGTCGACTGGCTTAGGGGGGACTGGTGAAGGAGGTTTGTTGTACTATCTAACCAGATGACGATCATCGATTACTAATAATCTGTCACATATGTATATAAATGCATCACACTACAGACTAGTACACTAGACACAGCAATTGTCAAGGGGAAAACTTTCAGGTCACGTGCTGTAGCCATGGAAGAGGTTTACGGCCAGAACCTACTGGATTGGTCTAGTGGTTAAACTCGTCATCGCAAATCAGCTGATTTCGAAGTCGAGAGTTCTATAGTTCAAATCCTAGTAAAGACAGTTACTTTTATTCGGATTTGAATACTAGATCGTGGTTACCGGTGTTCTTTGGTGGTTAGGTTTCAATTAACCACACATCTCGGGTATTATCAATCTGAAATTGTACAAGACTACGCTTCATTTACATTCATTCTCTGAAGTAATATCTTACGATGGTTCTGGAAGCTAAGCAGAAAAAAAAGAGAGAGGTTTACGGCCAGAGGTTCCCAGTTAAATCGGCACTGAGGACTAATCGATTCTAAAGATTCCTATATTCTCAGCATTGATGAAGCTTTTGCTTGATCCGAGACCCGTATAATTTAATCCACAGAAAAATATCGAGCATAATTTAAAACACAGAAAAATATCGACCATAAGGAGAAAACAGTTGTTGAAAAAATGGACAATCTGTAAGAGAAGATATTTCTTCACCAGTCAAAGAATTAAATTATTTATTCTTATTATTACGAATTAAAACGTGCTTTCACATTTATTTAAGAAGGAAGATGAAGTGATAGCTGAAGAAATTCCAAACCCTCGCCGAGAGCGGCTAATCTAAAAACCACTAAACGAACTGTCTCGGATGAATCGCACTTGACATATCGATTTTTATTTCCCTCTGATCAAAATAAGCTTACTTTCCTTTCACAAATGTCGTCGGTTGATCGGGAAATTATTTTTTAGGTAGAAGCAAGGCATTAACCGATTAACAATGTCACCGTTTATCGGTTTATTTAGCGTACGAGATATATATATATATATATAGCAGGAAGAATTAATTTTCCTCCAGAATTCAAAGAATCATTCCAGAAGAAGCTTATATCCTAGAAGAATGCCTTCGCGCATCTTGGAATCGCTATTCGGGCGTAAGGTATTCTGTTGACCTATTAATCTTTGGCTCAGAAATTCACTAGATATATAGTTTTAAGTCGTTTAATCGATCTAAACATGGTGTTAGTTAAAAAAATTAACTAAAGATAATAGAGAAAGGAAAGATATGAAGGTTTTAGCATTATTTATGACACTTGGTTCGTGAAAAGGAATTATCGTTTAGATTCAAATAACGAATCTTCACTGTGTAGTAAAGTGAGTTAAGTACATCAAAAGATAGCGTAAATTCGTAAAAATCACAGTGATGGAAAATTTTGATTAACGTTACAGTGTTGTTTTTTTATATTAAAAACGGAAAAGAGATGTGGATTCTAAGCATAATATTTTTTTTTAATAGATAAATTGAGCGATGAAGAAACCATTAATAAAGAGAAAGGATGAAGGAGAATGCGAAGAAACAGCGAAGTGAATGAAATTTAGACCGAATAAATGTTTAAGAATAAAAACTTTCTATTAGCAATGTAAAAATCGTCAATCAGATTATGAAAAACGGTGGTGAAAAACATTACACAAGGATAAATTTATAGAAAGAAATAGAGAAATGTGAACTAGGATTGTTGTTGACAACTAATCTAAAGGTGAAAGCGATGGATTTTGGTTGATGCGTTCTTTCTTAGGATACAATATTTTTAATCCCTCTTTTTAAGTACGATTACAGTGTTAGTAAGAATTATGGCTTATATTTTTAGTAATATTGTGACAGTTATGTGTACGAATACATGTTTGAAAATAAAAAACCAGTTGTAAATAAAACAAAAAAACAATTTCAGGAATGCTATTCAAAACTTTTTTTAAAAATTTGTTATTAAAGTAAAAGAAAAAATCTTATTATAGAGCCTTTATTTATTTCACGTGAAATAAATATTAAAAAATATGGAATTATTTGAAATAATTTTCTTGAAGTTGTCAAAATAAACCAAATATTTAATATTTCAAATTATTATCAACTTAAAAATTATCAAAATCTATTGAACTGGTTTTGAAAAATTAAGTTTTAATTCAGAATTTTTAGAAAGAAAAATTAGTGAAGCGTTAACATTATTTAGCAAATTTTTTCAGCACTTAATTTTAAGTGAGTTAATTATAAAAAAAAAAATATTTAGTTTTATTTTTCGAAATAAATGTTTTCAACAGTAAAGAATACATCACAATAAGTTCCTTTCAAAAAATAAGAAATATAATTGAATTTTTTAGTAATATGTATCAAATTTAGCTAGCGATTTCTTATGTACAATTATATTTTATATTTTGATAAAAGTTTGTTGATATTTACGATTATAATTTTTCGGGAAAAAATTGGAAAATATATCAGGTTTCAGAATATATAAATTCAGAAATTTTAAAATAAATGTTTCATAATTAAAAGATAGGAAATAAATTATAACTTAATCGATAATTAAGCGCGATTTAATATTTTGTAAGTTGTTTTATTTGTATAACCTGACTATAAATGTAATGTAAATATAAAGTAATTTGTTAAGACCTGTAATTATGTTGTAACAATAGAATACAGACGGCGGAAGGAGTCACTCGATTAACTGTCTCGGATAATTTAAAACCATAGAAAATGTTGCCAGTGACTGCAGAGACCTTGGACATAATCGCGGAATTAAATAAAAACTGTGGACCGGTTTGTTGCAAACCAGCGTTCACAGGTTACTTCTATCGTACCATAGTCGCTCGTTATCGCTTATTCGCTTACAATTAACCGGTCAGGGTCGGTCGAGTTCTTTATATTGTTTCATTGTACTGTCTTTGTCGTTACACATCACACACAGTTGAAAAGATATAAACCCGTTATTTATGTACTTGTAAAAGTGTGTTTTATGTTCGTGCACACGCGTGAGTATTATGTCTTTGTGTATTTATATCATCGAACGTCTGGTTTCAACCGACCTTCCATTATTTTTGGTACCGAATTAATCTTAGCGATTTAATGAATAATAATCACGGTAACAAATTTTTAACAGTGTTACCAATAATATAATTACATTAAAGGCGTGTCCACACATGTTTATCTATATCCGTAATACCTTTTATTGCGAGAAACGGTACGTATCAGTATCATAACGAGATTCATATACAAACGTCAATTTACCTCGAGTACAATTTATATTTTGAAAAATAATCTGTTTAACTAATGGTTCTGACTTTATTTTTTCCGCAACGACAAGGTTATTTAAACCTACCCTGAAAGATTTTTAGAGTAGTTATTATATACATTTTTAGGGAGTTAATAATATTTGCAGACATCTAAAATAAAATACTGTAAAATATGTTTAATGATGCCCCCTTGTAATAAATACTCTAGAACCGATTACTACATCTCTTAGCTTTACTGATAGGTAAACATATTTTAATTAATGAATATTTGTGAACTTTTAACGCTTAGGTATAGTCAATCATACATAGTGTTTTCTTACTTTTAATAGAAAGTTTGCGATTGTACATTATATTAAATTGTATTCCTTGTCGGAAGGGAACCAGAGGATATTGGGGGATATTTTATCCCTCTATTCATCCCAGAGGCTGGACGTCAGTTCCTCGTGCTGGGTCTTTCTAATTATCTGGCGGATATTTAATTTTTTAGTGGCGGCTATATATTTGTTTTTATTTTAAGATCAACGGAGACGGGGATTCCGTTCCGGTCCTTGTAGATGGGTTTTGAGATGTTTTTATTCGGGTTATTCCTTGGAAGAACAAGATATTTGCGTCCTTTTCCAGACGCGATTCCCCTTTAGTCGGTCTACTGAAGGCCTTTCAATCTAGTAGGAATGCGCCTGATCGGAGCATAGTTTTGGTGAGTGCAATGCAATCTCCCTTCGTGGAGGGAGTCGCATGCGGTATCTGTAGGCGGGTATTTTAGTGAACGTTTAGAAATCTTAAATACATAGATGGGCATTAGTTCTACCTGTGGTGTTTTATGTAAGTTGACAGTGCTAATAATACAGCACAGGGAATAGCGTACCGTGATACTAGCAATAAGTCTTTCCCACTTCAGCGATTTATTCTCCCCATGTGTGTCAATTGAGCTTTCTTAACTTTAACGTGTATTAATGCTATTTGCTTAATGTTTAACGTTGAACAATTTTTAAAA
>JAAAKQ030185454.1:0-12178 GCA_010016005.3 Zanna intricata | reverse complement strand
TAATTCCTATAACATCTACATTTAACCTATGCACTTCCCTTTTTAAATTTTCTAACCTACCAACCTGTTTTAGACTTTTAGACATTCCACGCTCCGACTCGTAGAATGCTATTTTTTAATTTTCTGGTGACTCCTTCCTTAGTAGTCACCCAGAGATCCGAACGGGGGACTAGTTTACCTCCGGAATTTTTTACCAAGGAAGGCGCCTCCATCATTGTTTCTGAAAAATGGTTTTGAAAATGCAGAGAGCCACATTTTGTTGAAAGATACACATACTAAAATCTAAAATTTGTTTATATCATCACATTGCTACTGTTTACATCATAGCTTTCATCAGATCAAATGTCAAAATTATCTTCTTAATAATTATTAAAAAATATATTTAAAAAAAAGACAAACTAAAACAAAACATAAACATGACTCATCTTAACTACAACTGACAACTGTATAAAAATGTTTAAAACGTATGATTCATTGCCCACCAAATTGTCTTTGATATATTAACATATAAATAAATAATTGTACTTATTTTGTGTTTATTAAGAAGAACATGTTTCTCTGAGTATTTTGATATTATGTAACAGGAAAAGCAAGTGTAATTTATACGTTTAGAATAATTTTATAAAAGTCCTGAAAATCAAACATTACGTTTTTCCTAATATCATTTGGAAAACAGGTTGTTGGTTTTTCATGCATATACTGCCAACATCTTGAAAATTGGATGTTGGGTGTCAAAGAGTTAAATTTGCAAATCCTTCTGACAAAAGTACAGTACAAAATTATAACCAAGCTTGTTGTTTTACCTCTATTAAAACACAAGGGAAAATATTATTGGCCCTGCTTCAAAAATTGTAACATTTTGAAAGTTTAGGGGACAAATCTTTGAGTACTCTTCAGATGCCTTTGATGAAAGTTTCTATAGTTTTTCTCATGAAAAAATTTTTTGAACAAACAAGTTTACAGTTATCAATTTCCAGGATTCATTGGACACTATTTCCTTGGGCTTCCTTTACATTCAAAAAACATTCTATGCATATTATTGTTATTCAACTTTGTTGAATGAAAAGTGAAGCTGGCAGATCATTTCAGATGTTGAGTAACGTTCGTAATTTTCTTTCAACATATGATATATTGTCCTCATCCACTATACCACTCTGGCTTGGCTCCCATCTGATTATCACCAATTTTGACTTCTAAAGAATTTTTAGGAGAATAAATTTAATAGTACTGATAAGGTCAATCAAGCTACGTACACGGACTTAATATGAGAAACAACTTATTGATTTCTTTAAGTTCGGAGTGATGTATTAGAGTTTATGATATTGTATTAAATAAATAAATCTTTTATTCTGATCTGTACATAATAATAATGGTACATTTTATAGATCATGTCCTTATAAGGTAAATATATAAACAAATTGTAATACAAAAAATATCTGATTAAAGTCTACATTAATTATTTAAATACAAGCATATGTAATAAATAATGTTACGGTAAATTGATTAAACATTAAAAATGTTAACAAAATAATTCACAATTGAAATGGCAGTATCGAAAATTATTTTAAGCACGTATTTGTTGGCATGTTGAAGGGGTAGCAGAAAAATCAGGGTTGTTTTTTGGTTATTTTTTAATTATTAGTATTACCTAAAAATTTCATCGCCAGATTAATATTGTTAGTATAAAAGAGGATCTTTTAATTGTATTTTAAATAAATTAGTATAAAGCTTTTTCAATTTTAAAAAAATTGCAAATTTTTTAAAAACGGCAATGGAAATGTAATAAGGCCATTTCTCACAGGTTGAAGTATTGTGATGAGTTAAGGAAAACAGTTCCAATGTTTCTTTAGTAGCGGTGGATATTGTAATTTTTTTTAAGAATAAATGACTGACTGTTCTTTCAAGCAGATTGTACATACATTAATATAAACTCACGATAAGTGTATTTATTTAATTTGCTAAATTTCGTCTATGCGTTTCATACTTATGAACACAGATAATAATTTGATGACCCATTTTGTATCGAAACATTTTTCTAACTTTTTTAGAGAGCCCTGATAGATTACATTCGTAAGACAATAATATACATATGTATAATAAATATTTAATAATGAAGACAAACTTTATTTTATCAAGATGCTTTGAAAAGTAATGCAGTCTGCTTGTTTTAAATAAAATCTATTGAAATAATTCTTTTTTCATAGTTAAATTACCATTACAACATCAAAAAAATAACTAAATTAATAATAATTAATCAGCTTGTGTTATCCAAAGGAATTATATTTGAATATGTCGATGCTTGTTTAACGATAGTGTCAGTGGTAGTTCAAGCACAAGGTGTCTTAGTTACTCTAAGAGACAATATTTATTGCTGTTGAAAATATTTCTATGATTTTATCGTTTTTTCATAAATAATAAATGAAACAAAGTAGGAGTTAACTTCTAAAATCGCATTTAATTTATAAGTATGATTATACAAACTTGAATGATTCTACCGAAATGTTTCAGACTTAAAGGACATTATCTTATTTAATGCATTCCAGTTGTAATTATTAAAACACTTTGTTACTTTTCAGCATGAGACAGAGCTTTGAAGTCACAGCAGCTGTGCTGACGTATTACTTCCAGCTTTGTCTTATTCAGTAGTTCAGTTACATCATTTTTTGTTTGTAATTTGTAAATATTTTTATAATTGTAAAAATTCTGGTAATGATAATACAATAAGACTAGTACATGAGGGCTAATGATGGTCTACAATCAACACATGAATTCTCTTGAGATAGACTGTGAGAGAGAAAGAAAGAAATCTTGTTACGGTCCTACACACATTGAAAGATGTTCTCAAGCTTGTGATTTGAAAGGTTGCTCCGTAGTGGACAATGCTCGCTCACTTCACTTCATTTTATTGAAGCTTGTTCATTCACTCGCTTCATAGATCTGTCGCTCTTTTATGTGAGTCTCCCTATCAAAATAAATTCGGTTTCTATAACAAGCCATCTAATAATTGTACTGGTAATGTTATATTTTATTTTTCTTTATTTTTTTTTAATGGTTTGTTATCAGTTTAAGATTAATTTTGTTGGTTTAGATTTAAGTTTTTTTTTAATAAGAAGATTAATATTATAACAATTTAACCACAATCTTAGAGAAATAGTGTAGTTCTCATATGACAAAAAACATTTTTCTGTTATACTTTTTATGTAAATGTATACAAATCGTTATAAAGGTAATTTTTATTTAAATAAACCCAATAATGTTTTTTCAGTTTCATTTAATATGATCAAAGAACAATTTGTAAGTAAATTACACACTTATTGATTCTTTTTGTCCCCCTATGCTAGAAATTTTTTTTTGTCAAGATAGTATCTTTTTGTTTGATAAAAATGTTTAATGCATCCAACTTTGCTATATATACATAATACTTATATATTTTGTAAATGTATATATATATATGTATTATACTATACTATATATGTATTTTATGTATATAAATATATATATATAAATGTATTTTACTGTACTTTAAATAATACAGATTCTATAATTGATATTCATAAGAATTATAATTGAACTTTTAATAATATGTTTTCCTAATAATAATCTTTAAAATATTTAGTAATGTACAGTAGATAAGTCTGTAATCAAAATTAGTTGAGATTAAGTAGATGGTAATTAGGATTTCAGAAATTAAAAATAGTGTGATTATGTTGATAGACTTTAATTAGCAAGGTAATTTATAATTAAGTAATATGTAGAAAAAGTTATTTTCTTATTTTTAGAAAGAATTATTAAAAAAATATAAAAGTTGACAAAGTTTTGATGCTGTTAGCTAATACTGTTCTGTGATTATACTGATTATTTTTTTTTTAAACCTTTTCTGATAATTTAAAAATTCTTTTTTTTCTTGCATATGTATCATTAATTTTATTAGCAGTGAATAAGATCTGTCTGGAAAGTATCCAAATCATGTAATGTTAAAAAAAAAAACTTATCCTATCTTATTAAGGTTGTAATTACAAAATTGTTTCAGAATTCTTTTCACTTATCAAAACAATATTATTTATTGAAATCTCTGAAACTCTATTCTATATAATCTTCATTTAATTTTCATACTGTTTATTACAGTTCATGTGCGTCCCACATCTCTGTTTATTGAAATTCTTCCAGTATGTAAAATACTTTTAACAAAAAATAATCGTAATAGTATTCACTGATCCGTATCCAAAATCTTTTGTAATTAAAGTAGCTGTAGCTAATGAATTTCCAAAGATACTTAGAATATTCAAAATTTCTGGATATTTTTTTATATATATTTTGTTAATTGGAAATGAGATCATTCCGAATTTTTCAAAACACATCTGAAAGCTTTTGCAATTGCCTGGATTTGGTTTTTTATTTTGGTTACTAACATTTAAATTACTCGTTATCATTCGGTTCTTATATTTTTGCAGGTGCTCAAAATTATTGTTAGAGCTTGAAAAAGTAGTTAGTAAAAGTTATATAGGCTGTTAAAAAATTTAGGGTCTAAAAAAACATGTTTTGATAGGATATTTGATTGTTGGATACTAGTTATAGAAATTAATAAATAGGTGTGTCTTTCATTGATACATCAGCAGTCAATGTTACTAATATTAGCAGATAATATATGGCAGACCATGTAGGAGTAATCATTGGATTAATATGTTACATTTTAAGCCTGTTGTCGTAATTGGGAAAAGAACTGGTTATTATACCACTATTATAACCACTGTGTCAGAACTGATGGTATAGCATTGAATAGTAGAATCAATATTCTGGCTGATGAGTATGTATATACCGTACATACTAATTAGTTGTAATCTGTTTCTGTTTCTATTTTTATTTTTTTCACTCTTGTATTTTTACACAGAAAGTTGGTAAAATTGTAAATTCAAACAATAATTTCATGTAAAAGTTCACTTAAGTTTACAAATGTTTGATTGTGAGAATTTGATTGGTTTTTAGAGTTAACTGAAAAATGTAATAAGAATGCTCAGTATTTTAAAGTGACTGGAAAAATGAAAAGCAATTTCAACACTTTTATCAGTTGTCAAGGTCGACAATAACAGCTTGTTTTATATATGTTTTAATTAATCATGAAATATACTGAAGATTTGTCTATATAAGAAGCTAGGTAGTAAATATTTAATGAAAAAAATTAAATAAATCTCTTATAAACACTGCTGACAAGTTGGACTGCCGTGAGAATGCATTAGTGGTTTTAGACCGGTTGATTGTAGTTGCCCATTGTGATTTATTATCCTACTGATTAAATTTAAGTCATATTTTTATACAGCAAGTGCATTGTGTTTTTAACACGTTACTTCCTACCACAACAAACTTCACAGAATGTAAATCAAAGAAATATTGTATTATTTAACTTGGAAATTTTTTGTTATTTTCATGCAACAAATCATATGAATCTTGAGTATTGTAATAATTACACCGGTCAGCATAAAATTTGAAACTGAAAAGGCTGGGAGTAGGTATTCTATATAGTATTTTATATGCTGAATCTGAACACGTATTTCAAAACAACTCATCATGTAATTTTCTTAAGTTACATTCCTTAATTTGTTCCATCATTTGTGGAACAAACAATACAAATAATTTAGTATGTCTGTATGTTTGCTTATTCACATCTGATTTATATTGTGATGCATGCTGTAGACGTGTATTTGATACAACAGTCAAATTATGTAATTTCATATCAAGCCAGAAGTATACGGAATGTCAGTTTGACTCGCTAACATGTAATGAGTAATTCAACATAATAAAATTTTCTTCAGAATAAGTTCAGTTCTTTGTTATGACTTTATGTTTTCTTTAGATGTGGTAATGAGTTATAATCATATTATAAAGATTGTTTCATAAATGAAGTCATAAATTTGAAGTCATAAACAACTTTTGGTATTGTTTTATTTATTGTTTGCTCCAACTTGGTGTAAAGAAATTTCTGATTCCCCAGAAGGCTTAGCCAATGAATTCTGAACTTTAATAAATATTGATTACATTCCAGAAGAATGAAAAATATTGAACCTCACCTCATCACACAAGCAGAACCGAGTGACCTAATTCATGACTTGTATTTGTAGAAACAACATGCAGAACTCCTAGTTCACATCACAAAGAATGGAATCTATTAAACAAAGATATTGAAATTTTACTGCATAGAAATCGAAATGAAAATTTACTATTACACTTTAGAAAAGAAGGTTTAATTTGTTTCTGTCATGATGTTAGAGGACTAATGCCTAAACCGTACATTGAATATCTCATTCGTGTTAGCATTTATGATGCCAAACATAAAAAAGAATGAAAGCTTTGCTCATCAAAAAGAAACTTAAAGACAGTGCTGTTGCATAACTCGAATAAGGTTTTCTTCTATACCAGTAGCACATGCAGTTAGGAATGAAAAAAACGTATAAACACTCATTGGCAAATAATTGCTAATCTGAAAGTCATAGGCTTCTTCTTCGGTTTCCATAGTGGCTTTACAAAATATGTGTTTATTGTATTTGTGGGATAGTCGAGCTCTAAATAAACACTACACAGTTAAAGATTGGCCAAAAAGAAATCAGTATACCCCCAGGAAAGGAAAATGTTATCAATATTTCCCTTGTCAAAGCAGATCATATTATTTTACAATCTCTACACATAAAATTAGGCATGATGAAAATTCTGTGAATTCTTTGGACAAAGATGGAGACTGCTTTAAATATTTAGCTTAAGTGAAGCCAAATTAGAGGGAATATTCACAAATAAGAAAATTAATTCATGAAAATGTATTTTGACAGCAAACTGAAAGAGTGGAAGTCATTTAAAGATGTTGTTCCTGGTTTTCTTGGAAACAAAAAATCTGAAAACCATGATCAGCTTATTAATGAACTCTTAGTGAATTACAGAAATTTAAGCTGCAGAAGGTCATTGAAATTTTTTTACATTCTTATTTGGACTTTTGCCCTTTAAACTGGGGTATCATCAGCGATGAACAAGGAGAAATATATTACCAAGATGTGGATGGAACATTATTCAGTGATCAGGGCAGTTGGGATGAGCAGCTACTGCTGGATGATAAAAACTGAATACTTGAACACAAAAGGAAAATAAGAAAAGAGAAGTTAAAAATAAACATAATTGTCTAAGAATAACATAATTAACTAATTGTGATGAAGAATTCATTTTAAGATTCTGTGTAAAAATTACTTTCTAATTTGCCTACTTCTGTCTCAATTCCATTTATTTATTATTTTTTTTTATTGAAACTGATTAATTACTTCTAAAATGAGTTTATCCAATATCAATTTGATAGATAATCATATAAAACTCATACAACAATTTGTAGAAGTATTTTCAATACTTCAAAATATAGAAATTATAAAAATTTATGCTAAATGAGATTTACTTAATGAATTCCCAGGTATTTGTGAAGTACATATACACAGATTTCTGTAATGAGTAAACATTTGTCATTTTTATCTAGTATAACTTTGCTAAGTGAACTTCTTTAGTTTTCACAAACTATCAGCACCAGTCACCGATTTATGTTTACTGTGCAGTTTTTGAAAAGATTATGTTTTTTTTTAAGTGTACAAAGTATTCAATTTTATTTTAGATTACGTAGAAACTTACCAAAAACATAAACATATTAACATATTTGTTATGTTTTAAGCCGTTTAATGAGTGATTTAAGAAAGTAGTATTTTGAATAGTGATTATTCTTAATCAAGAACTGTTGTTCATTTGAGAAAATTCAACAGCATAATGAATCTTAGTTGTAATGTTCATTGAGTATAATATTGTAAAATACTTAACTGTTGCAAATATTTTTTGCAATACTTCAGTCCATTCTATTGTGAAATAACAGATTATGTAGATACAGATTCAGATTTTTTTTATCAAAGCGGATTCAGATTTTTTATCTAACCTAACCTAGACACATATTATACATATGTGTCTAGAATTAATAATTTTATGGTAAAAACTGAAATTTTCAAAATTGATTCTAGGCCAAATTCATATGCTGCAACCATAAAATATAAAGAAATATTATTTTAAGCTTTTCATCTAATTATTATGTAGATTTCTAAAATTCAATTTTATTTTTTTGAATTTTAGAATACTCAGTGATTAAAAAAAAATAAATAAAATTCTGTATGCTGATCATCAGTAGTGCACAGTGTTTGTTGTAAAATGGTGAATTTCATCATGTGGTATTAATTTCTCTTAATTCATTTCGTAGTTGTAGTGTATGGTTTTAATAATGTTTCTATAGATTACAAGATAATTTACTATTTATCTATTTTTTTTTTTTTTTTTTTTTTTTTTTTTTTTTTTTTTTTTTTTTTTTTTTTTTTTTTTTTTTTTTTTTTTTTTTGAGAAAATAGCAGTTGCAGAAAAATTAAAAAATAGAAGTATGGTTTTCAAATAAAAATTACATGATTTCTAAATATAAATACTGTATTACCTAATTAGGTATTATTATCAAACTAGGGATTTTTTATTTGAGGTATATATTTTTTTTCTGAAAATCTAATCACATTTTACCAAAAGTACTATTTGTATTTATTTCATAAAAAGAATAATATATAAATACTTCCATACATAATGTCGGTCAACTATATTATAGCAGCAACACAAGTATACACTTGTTGACTGATGGCTTGTAATATTGAAGAAGTCTAAATAATTTAAAGTAGGTTTTATTTTGACTAAAAATAATAAGCTAAGAATCTATAGTGTAAATGTAACTTTTAAACATATAAAAACATATATCATTTACTTATCTGTTTCAGTTCTCATCATTATAAAATGCATCTTATTTTTATATATCGGCATAGTCTTAATACTTTTATAGAAATTTAATGAATTATTAAGCTGTTATGTGTTTCCAAATGAAAAATATTAACTGTTTTAAATAACGTCTATGACTGATCATAGACGAAGATAGAAGTAGGTAACGGTTAAACAAGACATGGCGTACCCAAGTATCATGTGTTTCTATCTGTTCATGTGAAGGACACCAATGTCCTCCCCATGAACAGTCTTCAAAGTCTATTTAAATGCCTTTTAACATCCTTGTCATTTGTCTTAATGAGTGTAATTCTAATGTCATAGTTAACCGTATTTTTGTTACGTAACAGGAAAAAAATCAATTTTACATGGTAGCTGTAGATGTCATTACAGTTTGAAAGTAATCATGTTAAAATGACCCGAAATTTATAATGGTTAAGATAAAAATCCGTAAACACATAGTGAATAAATATTTTATTCATTTTTTTTAATGAAATTACAGATCTTAGGGGTTATATGTATAAAAAAATTTTTTCCCACTTTCTCTTCCTGAAAATGGAACAACATTTTTGCTCATTAAATCAGTTCAAAGTAATCAGAGAAAGTTTTAATTTTGCACATTTATTATGTTCCGTTATTCTTCTAGTAGATGGACATCTTTTCATAAATGGTTTGTAATGAAGTTGCATATCTTAAAGATATTAAGATTTTAAAGAATAAAATTTAATAATTTTCAAATAATGAAAAAACAGTAATAGGAGATTTGGAAATTGATTAGTTCCATTAATAATTTTGAGCCCCACGTAATAGCAGTTCCCTAAATAAATGATATATAAGTTTTTGATTTCTACCATCATTAATAGGACTGATATGAAAATTTCAATTTTTTCAAATTAAGTTTGGAGGAAAAATAAAACAATGTTTACTGTCAATTCATTAATATGCTATTTTTTTCATATCACTTTTTTTTTTATTTAGTTAATGGCTTAGATTTTAGGTTTTTTTTTTTAAATAGCATTTCTTTTATACATTTTATTAGTTTATAGACTCTTTAAATTAAAACTTAAGATAAAGGTTGTTAAAAAATTTTTGTTCAATACTTTTTGAATCACACTCTTATTTTAATCTTGATGTAAAAATAAATTCCTGTTCTTGTTTAAGTAATGCTACTAATCTTAATTGTGTAATTATTGTTGAATAGAATTACAAAGTTTGCACAATATCTTATATTGTGTTTAGCAGTAATGTTATCAATAACATTAACAAAACATACCTATTGATATTTTAATAATATGTTTTCTGGACTCTCCATTATATGGAGTTGTGTGTATAATACTTTCCTGATAGATAACACACAGAGATGTTTGCAGCTAACATTTCTTTAGTACATAATGTAATCCAAATGTAAATTAATGAAATGTTTAACCAATTGTTATACGTAATGCGAGTCAATTGAAAGTTCAACTGCAAATAATTCAGGTACTAAATAGGTATAAGTTAAAGATAAAGTATTTTCTTAGATGTAATGTGTGATACATTATACAATTGTTTTCATAAAAATTATTCACATATTACAGTAGCTTGAATAAAACATGAAATGGAATGAAGTTTTACGCATGGTGTATGGAAGAGATTCATATTTGCTGTTTATAATGACTTCATAAATATCTTCAAGAAAGCTTGTTATAACCCTTCTTATATACATATATTTCTCAATATATGTATATAAGTGTATATTTTCTCAACTCAACACTACATAGGGATTCCTACAGCAACCATTAAAAATGAACAAAATTTTTTTTGTATAAAACAATTATTTATAAAATTTATTATCATATGTTCTCTTGAATGATGAATATATTATTTTCAGATCTTATTCTCGATCAAGATCCCGTTCCAGGTCAAGAGATAGGCGAACTCGTTCCCGCACTGTGTCACGTTCTCATTCTCGAGGACGTTCCAAATCTCGTACTCCTGCTAAGGATACTAGCAAATCACCATCAAAATCTAGGTCTCGCTCCCGTAGCAGGTAATTAAAATGTTATGGGTTAATTTATTTATTGTTAACATAAAAAATTATACAAATAGCATTTACAGTAATTGTAATTTTATTAATTTGAACTGACACACTTTGAATGAATACACACACACACAACCTTTTGTGAGAAATGCTTGTTTGACAACAAAATATATTTTATCATTTAAATGGTATTTTAATTTGTTTCAGAACCCGTGAATCAGGAGATAGGAATGGTGATGCATAAGATGTCTGCTTGCAGTTTCCAGGAAATTGTACATGTTTTTAATAATTTTCTTATTGAAGCCTCAATTAAAAAAAAAAGCTTAAATTTATAATAACTCAAGTCGTCCCTTGATAATTTAAATTAATTGTAATTTACTTTTAAAATTATGTACAATTAAATTTTATTAATTTAAAACATTAATGTTGTAGTTATATTAATTTTAACTCGTCTAAATACCTAAAAAAAACTATATAATTGATGGGTCATATGTGCTTGAAAATTTGCAGAGGGAAAAAAAGTGAGGATGAGGGAAATTTATTTTTCCGCAAGAAAAAAGGTACCTTATAAAGCGTCTTGTAAGAGCAGGTGAGTGGAGATACACAAAACCTACAGTGTTCATTGACTACATTATATACAGGTTATGTGTAACATAATCTACATTATACTATAGTGTAATATGTAACACCACATATAAAATATTTCATATTTCAACTAAATGTTTAACTTTTTTTAAACATCTAAAGTAAAAAAAAAAAAAAAATAGGAACAAATTACTTTCAAAAATAAAACTAAATGTTTAATTTAATATTTAAACTTTTTAAACATCTTATGAAACATTTTATGAACAGTAACTGTGTATACAAGTTATTTTTTATTTTAAAAACAGCCAGAATTGATGTATATTAAGTGTAGATTCAACATTTAACTTTTTAAAAATTCTTATATTAAAAAAAAAATTATAAAATTATTATTATACTTTTTAAATGCAAAAATATTTTAAAAGAAATCATAAAAATGCTTGTGTAAAAAGTTGTTAAATATGATATGAATTTTATATTACAAGCTAGTTAAGATTTTTTTTTTAAATTTAAAAGAAATCTTTACTAGAATTTTGTACAGAAGAATTGAGAGGAGAGTGGAAGAAGTATTAGCAGAGGACCAGTTTGGTTTCAAAAAAAGTATAGGGACAAGGGAAGCAATTTTAGCACTCAGATTAATAGTGGAAGGAAGATTAAAGAAAAAAAAACAACATACATTGCATTTATATAGTTAGAAATGGCATTTGATAAGTAGACTGGAATAAAATGTTCCACTCTACTTATTGAAAAGCAAAAATATTTTTA
>JAAAKQ030185421.1:0-12179 GCA_010016005.3 Zanna intricata | reverse complement strand
CTCTCTCTCTCTCTCTCTCTCTCTCTCTCTCTCTCTCTCTCTCTCTCTCTCTCTCTCTCTCTCTCTCTTTTTCTCTTAGGTCTTCAGTCATCTTATTTTAACATCTTACAACTTGGATCAAATACCCAAAACTTTAAATGTTATAAAAATCGCTAAGTAATTTCTTTGTAATTGTATATACGTTCATTAATACACGTAGAGAAAGAGAGATATGAATTCTCCGAAAATACTCAAGAGGGATCACGATCGTCTGAAATTACTTTTCTCTTATTTTTTAATTGTCCATTTTTTTATTTCGATGGTTGAAGGAGATGCCTAATAAAAGATCTTTTCCCTAGCATGATGTAATTAATTAAATCAAAATAAAGAAAAGAATGTTTTATCTACGTAGTATGCGTTTGAATAGTCATACTTATAATTAAAAAACAAAAAAATAGTTTTGTTACATCTTCATAGTTGGATCTCTCTCATTAAGAAACAGTTTGATAAATAAGCTTGCCATGGTTACGCAATATTTGGATGTTTTATTTTGGAAAGTTTCTGAAGTTGCCTTTAAATTAAAAATATTTTCTCGGGTGCTGATGTGTAGAATATAGCGGGTAGATTACGGGCTATGAATACATCCACTGCCATTTATTTTCCCCTTCCACCTTTTCCCCCTTATTATTCTATCCACCTTATCCGCCACTGTATCCTAATGACGAGGAGAGTTACCCCTAAGCTGTCTTCTAATTTATAACAATCATCTGCCACTAATTCCGTACGTACGGTGCAACCTCTTCCTTTCCCTAGCATACTCATCTCTAAACCATCGACTCTCCACCGTTCTCCCTTAACTTTCGTCTTATATTCAAAACCGGGATTCTCTCACTTGAGGGACCTTCTTACGACGATATACCCTATACTCTATCTTCTCTACTTTTAAGCGACTGCGGCTTAGCTTATCCTTATTTCGACTTAACTTCTACTTTGCTTTCACTTATTAGCTACTCCTCTTCGCCTTTATTTTCGAAAATAAGTAGGCTACACCCAAAGTCTTCACTGTTTTTCAACACTAAGCTAGTTCAAATAGCCTCCTCTTTTATTTTATTTTGAACTAAATCCTAAAACACACTTCATTCTAACATTTATACAGTAAATATATATATATATATATATATTAATTAAATTGAAGTATCTATTAGTATAACAAAAAAATGATTTATAATAAATCTTTTTTTAATACTTTTAAGTGATCAATTTAATGTACTTGTAAATAAAATATTCATTATTTAAGCTCTTAGGTATTTATAACAATTTTATTTCTAGTGTTTGCCTGGCTAATTGTTACAAATATTCCTTATTAGAATCGTTCTCGTTTCTGTATTTCATAATTTTTCGTTTTTTTTCTTATTATACTGTTTTTTTTTTTTGTGTGTTTATGTGATACTTTAATTTCACAAAAAACATCGTGTTTCATGAAATAACTATTAAATAATTCATCTCCATCTCGAGAATAACTTTATGGTAGTGTTTTAAAATAAAATAAGAAAATTACAGAGAATAGGCGGCTTTTGTTTTACGTAAAATTATAGAATACAATTAAACGAAAATAAATACATCAACATTCTTCCGATCAGGGGTATTCAGGAATTTTTCAATCCTGTTCTTTATTGATTTAGTGCATCCATTCCTCGGATGTAGATGCGTACAAGAAATCTGACCTGATTGTCTGATACTTTCAACAGCATCTAAACCTCTAACGTAGAATTACTGTAAAAATGTTTCCTTTAGTCAGCCAATTTATTTAAGTTTGGGCTTATGGGAGTAGTGATAACCTTTTTTGGTTAAGATAGGCAAGAATTTTATACCTTTAACCTTTTATTTAGGTCTTTCCTGCCCGAGTCGTTTCGTGTTTAAAAGTTATTTTGGAAATCATGGACTTTGGTTATCAGCGACCTTGATCCAAGTATATGATAATAGGCTCCTCGCGAGATCTGCCCCTAACAAAAATCCATTGTTGTTGGTGGAACTGGGAGAATTGATTCGCGTACAGTTTCTTCAGGTGAGTGCGTGTTGGACTTATATTGGCAGCTGGTGCGGTGTCGGGGGTAAATAGCCCTAACTATATTTTTTCCGATGCCTATGTGGTTGTTATTAGGCTAGCGTTCGGTTTAACCTGGTGACAGCTGATGCTAACAATTCGTCAGATTTTGTACAAATGAGGGTGTAGATTCAGCAGTAGGCAGGTGGTTGCTAGCGGTGATCCAATCTAGTTATAATGAGGGCAACACGGAACTTTATAGATCTTTTATGCATTATGTTCTTTGTATTAATGAAGGGAAACCCGAAAATGTGTGTTATCCTGTTCACTAGTATGTGCCAATTAAATGATAGTTAAAAAATATTTTATGTTACTTTATAAGAACCAATTTCACGTTTAGTAAATGTTACTTATAAATGGATTTTTTTTTTCTGTGCTTTCCGGATAAATATTTTAATATCTGTAATATTTATTTGATCGTTTTAAGAAATGTTTTATAATCGATATTTAACAAAACGTAGGAAAATTTTTTCCATATTTTTTTTCTTTAAAATATTTTCATTATGTTAATACGCACACAATTTAATTGCTACTGCTACGAACTCAAAAATATTTTTTGCTGAACGTAAATGAATTTGTCTCCTCAGCAACACGAAACACCTCTTGACTAGCCAACAATATACTCAGAAAATCTATTTTACTGTTGAAAGTATTATAATCTACATTTTTTTTTATAATTTACATTTTTAACAGGTTTATTTTAATTACAATCCATTTTTTTATTTGATTTGTGTTACTAATAATAATAATAATAATAATAGAAATAAATAATAATTTTGTATTGACAACCAATGAGATTTCAAGTAATGCTATCTTACTGAGGTGAAATGTTCCGACAAGTTGGAATTGAGATAAATGCAATTAAATGAATTTTTTTTAAACAAACAAATAAAACGCCACAAAATGGCAAAAAAAAAAAGTTTATTGATTTTAATGAAATTTTAGTATATTCAATAATATCCCCGTATTAAATGTTTTTAGATAGGAAATTCCCAGACTAGTTCACCTTTCAGTATAAAAATAAATATAGATAAAAGAGAGAGAGAGAGAACTTTTGTCACGCGATTTAAAAGAAGAAAAAAATATAAAAGTAAGAGTTGGATAATCCAGCCTTTGGTTTCATTTATCTGAATCAATCTCTAATCATTTATCTTCTTTTGACCAAAATTGGAATGAAATGAAATAGAAATTCTTCTTTCTACTTATTCTTTTCTTTTTTTTTTGTTTGTTCTTTATTTATTAATTTTTCTCTTTTGATTTTTTGTTATCTGCTTTGTTGTTATTTTTATCATTTAATTTTTTTCTTTTATTTTGTAATTTTATAAATTTCGTATTCATAATGTTGATTTTCCATATTCTCGTAATTTTTTCTTTTATAAACCTTTGAATTATTGTTTAGCGCTCTCTTCTATTAAAAAAAAAAAGGATTGTACATTTTTTTTTTTGTTTCTCTTTAAGTAGCCTTTTCTTAGTTGTTGCCATAATTTTTTTTTTGTTTTATCTTGCAAAGCAGCAATCTCTTTTGTTCATATGGTTTGAACAATTCTGTTTGTTTTATGCCTTAAAATTAATGGAAAAAAAATGGTATTATATTGACTATTACATATCATTAATCCTACTTTATAAGTTATTGATTAAAAAATCATTTGAGATGAGGTTAATTAATCAGAGATTAAGTATATAATGATCAATTTATGTTAATGAACTTGTTTGTTTTTAAATCAGGTAGTCTCACATTCAAATCCGTTTAATGGATTTTATTTTTATTTTTGCTTCTGATATAGTTCTAGAGCTACGCTGCAGAAATTAAAGTATGGGAATCAGTCAAAAAATTGGTACGGTTTTTTTTTCTCGACTTTTCATAACCTAGGGACCCCAAAAATAAAAAAAAAAAAAATAGCGCTAATGTTCGTTGATACATATTTACGTGTGTTGGCCTGTTTGAAGTTTAATAACTTTTGACTGGAAAAATCGATTTTTTTTTTTTTATTTGAAAACATTTTTTTAAATTTATTTAAACATATAATTTCCCCCTCCCCAAAAAAAAATCTTAGGTAACTTTTTTTTAATTTATTTTTTTTTTCCTATACAAGAATAAATAAACCAGTTCCAGGAAAGTATTAACTTTGTTGTCACCTTTTTATCTTTAAAAATATTCGTAAGAATGCACTTTGAATATGTAATAAAAAAATTAAACAACTGAATGGACGTGTGTAATGTTTGACGTTTTTATTTGGCGCTTTAATGTTAATGAAAAATTAAATTCTTACATTTTTAATTTCTTTTCATATCTAAAACCAATTTATTTATATATATATATATATATATGTCTGTAATAAAAATAATTAAAAAATACGAACGTTATGTAAACTTATATGGCTTCACGATTGTTAGATTTCTGATTATTTCATTGTCTAATGTACATTTTAGGAATCCTTCTAATCTATGACAGTTTATTCTTTTTTAACTATACCGTACCGTAGAATAGCAATAAGAGTGGCTATTCTGTTCTTTCGACCGGAAACTGTGATAAAAACCCCTCAGTTCTCTGTTGTAATCTATTCTTCCCCTTTAATCCACCGAATCATGCATTTTATTCTCCCCGTACGTTACCACGGCATCCAGCTTTAACCAATTAAATACCCTACCATATACGCATATACATATATATATATATATATATATATATATATATCTCACAGGAAATACGGCCCAACTTATTTATACAATCCTACTATTTTATATATCTTTTTAAACATTAAAGAGAAAAAAAAGTGTTTTTTATTTATTTTTTTTTTGTGGCTTTAATTTTATTTTGTAACAGCCTGGTTTCACTAAATTTTCCTCTTTTTATCACATTTTTACATTGCTGATATTCCCATCCTACCATTAATGGTCTTACTTAAATTAATATTTGTGTGTCTGTTGAAAGGAAAACGCGTGTGATCATGTACGCCTTCCTTTCCACTCCCTACATTTCCCTCCATACCTTGCTGTACCCCCCTGTTAAAACTGTTTTGTTCATACATCTCAATTTTTATTTAATGAATAAAATGTAAGAATTATTTTTACTTTTTTTTTCCAGTATTGGTATACGTTGCTGCCTACTCGAAAGTAGATAAATGTTTATTGTAGTGATTCATTTCTACTTTTCTACTTTTATACAAATTTTTAAGTTTTATTTTGTTTTTCTTCCGAATTCTCTTAAACTTTTATGATATTATATCTGTTACAATTAATTAAGAATAAAATTATAAAATCAAGGATAAAGATAAAAATCAAAATTGATTTTTTTAAAAATTCCATGATGAGTTTATCATAACTAGAATTAATTCTAACTATCTCTAAACATAAAATATTCATATGAATCTCCAATCCTTTTTTGAAGAAATATAGATTTTTTTCATTTAGTTTATTAAGATTATTTTATACAAAAAAAATGTATGGGTGTTTGTGCGCGTGTGTTTTGTGATTTCAACGCTTAAGATTTATTTTACCAAAACATTGCCTGTAAGGAAATTAAATTAAACAAATTTTAAGTAATAATTCATAGGAAAACGTTAAATGTATTTATCCTCTTTTATCTTCTGCTAATAGGTAATAATGATTAATGAATGAACTTATTAAGGTTCTTTTAAGATCTAAAAAGACTATAACATTTTCTAGTCATCATAAATCGTTAATTTTTTTAAAATATACGCTTCCCTCAGCTTGTATCATGTTAATTTTTGCTGTTTATTGTTTGTTATCACTGTATTTATTTATTATTTTTCATTAACTTTTACTTTCTGAAAAGACATTTTATAGATATCAAAGCACATCCTCATTCTTTTCAATATTATTTCATTCTGTAAAAATGAAAAAACAAGAGATTTTTTATATTACACGTGCATATGGCAAAGCAATACGTGTATTGCTTTGCAAATGGTGAATTATTTTGTCTGTTTTAAATTTAAATCCGTAAGTTATTTTTTTATATTTTACAATTAAAAAGTTCGTTAATTTTTGTTGGTTTCTTTATTGTAGCATATTTATTTCAAAAAATATGTTCAGTATTTTCGGTGAAAATTTAATCGAAGTAAAATATTGTTTTAATATTAATAATAAATAAAAAAAAAAAAATTAAAAAAATTGTGGACATTTGATGCCATAAGTAAAGGGGGATTGTGTAATCAGAGCACGAAGAATTAAAGGCTGTGTCCGCTTTTCAGAAAATAAGGATAAATTCGTGTTCTTCAACAAAGTGTGTAGTATGAGATTAGAGATTAATTGTATGATTTGGGATCATCTAAGAAACCGGTTTCGGTTAGTAAATTATATGTGCAGTTAAAGTTGGGAGATTAAGAGGCTAATAACAAAAAATTTAATTCTCCGAGCATTAAATAAATAAAATATTCCTTGTACACTTATTATTTGAATTCCAATAAATTTTTATTTTGCTTACCTTTAGTTATCAAAACGGAATTTTTCACTGAAAACCAACAATTGGATTAGTTAATAATGTATAGTTTTTTTATTAATTTCATTCCACCACCCTTTGTAGCGGAGTGGCAGCATCTTTTATCATCCAGTAAATCGTATGTTCAAATTCCAACGGGCTTGGAATTTTTCAAAGCTTAGAAAAAATTCATCTCTCAGTACTATAATTAGGCGGTTAGCCTGTATTAGCTTAAAAAATAGATTGCATTTTTTATCATATTGTAATTGTTTTTTCTTTGATAGGTTATTTGAAAATACGAGGATCATTATTTTTTTTTTTAAGAAAGATTGTTTTTTTTTTGAAGATAGATTATTTTATCATAAATTTATAACAGTTTATTGTAAATCAAAAATGTCTTAAACTATTTTTGAACATAATTCCGTTGAAATCCGAGAATTCTTCAGACGGGATAGTAGCTTGACGACTCCTTCGTTCGAAAGGTTTTCCCCACTGTTTCTTGTACCATTTGCTTATAGGATGGTAGACGTCATCATCGATTTGCAAACGTTTTGCGCTCAAAAATTTCTTTAATTTAAATAATAAATTCACATGGCACTAGGTTTGGTCTAGGTTGGCCCATCAATAAGCGGCTCTGACGCGCCGTAACTTTTTTAACATTTTGCTGTACGTGGATTGTTTCTCCTGTACGAAGCTAATAGTTCAGAAGAACCTCCTTTTGCGGTCCCAGAAAATATGTTAGGGATAACACATTTCCGTCCAGATCTTGATAAGTTGTATATTTTTTTCTTCCATTTTCAAATAAATAACACCATTTTTTAGGTTTGATTCGTTCAACATGCCTCCCTTATACACTTTATCAAGCTTCCATTGAATTTCAACTGGGTAAATTTTTTTTGCATTTAAAAATTCACTCGCCGAATTGATCGACGAAAGACATGATTATTCATATGCTATTGAAAAATAACGTCTGATTCGCTTAGAAACTTGGAGGTAACTGACAGCATAAGAAACATTCCCAATTCGTCGACTTAATATATGCATAATTCTTGTTTTAAAAATGACCCTTTTATATTACGAGTGATGGCATTTGTGGTCTTGGTTTCTGAACTTTAATGGGAGTTACGGAAAAGTTCAGTGTTTATTATCTGTTTCATCTTTATTGTCGATTTTGTGATCTTTAAAAATATTTTAAGGTCATTTCTTTTTCCTTATTTTTAACATATATTTTTTTTTTATTTTCTGTTTGAACGATAATAACGTACTTGTTAGTTTTCTTATTGAAATATATTTTATAGTGACTTAGCTTGCATAAAAGGAGAGGTAATTCTCATTTTATCTGCAAGATAAAAAAAGTGTTAGAAAACAGAGTTCTCCACTTCGGTGGAGAGCCGTTCTTTATAATAGCTGCTCTAATTACGAAACACTAAAAAAAACTGCAAATTAGTTTGAAGATAATAATAATAATAAGTTAAGAGGTAGTAAGAAATTAGATTAAAATCAACAGATTATTTCTCTAACGTTAATTTAGAAAATTACGATCACATTTTTTTTTTTTTTTTTTTTTTTTTAACAACTAACCAGATATAAATGTTCAATTGCACGTTAAATACGTAACGGTTTGTAACGTAAACTTTCAGTAATTTTTTTCCTAATTTATCAGCTTATTTTCGATAAATATTTTTAATTGGACAGCAATATTTTTTTTTTATCTTAAAAAAATAATTTTTTTATTTTCCAGAGGGAACTGGCTCAACGAGATGTCGATCGAGAAAGAAGGCTTCGCGTTGACTCAGAAACTCGCCTTAGATCTTCATTATCAGAAGCAGAACGGTGTAAAACCAGATTATCAGCATTACAGAAAGAATTCTCCAGGTAATTATTTATTAATTGTAGTATCTTATTATGTATTTTTATTTTTTATGATTTAAGGGTGAAAAAAATTATAAAATATGTTCATGGTTAATAATTTATTATCCGAGTTGTAATTTTTTTTTTACCGAGGAAGTTATTATTTATATATTTTTTTTTCATTTAATAATTAACGTTCTTCTTACAGGTTTGTTTAGTTCCATTGAACTTTATAATTAGTAGTTAGGATAATTTTGTAATAATCCAGAGAGAAAAATAATTATTTTATACGTTCTGATATGTATTCCAGGTCTTGAGCCTGACTTTTTATTTTTTAAAACAAGCGGCATTTTATTCCAGTAAAATTGAACTTAATCTAAATCCTTTTACGATAATTTAGTTTTGAATTTTTCTTTTTTACTAGGTTTGTAGGTTTTTTATTCGATTTTTTAATGTTTCAAATGAATTAACGTGGATAAAAACTCTATTCCTGGTTTTTTTTAAATAGTTTTTGCCTATTTTTGGAACGTAGAACATTTTTTAATTCGTAACAGTTTTTCTTTTCCATCTTCTTCTTTAAGTACCACTTTTGCATTAGAGGTTGGTAATTGTGGATATCATAATTTTAGAAATACTTGCTCGGAACAGATCCAAACCGCTCTCTCATATTAAACAGCTATGGTTTTTCATCTTCTTTCTTCACCTCTTTCTCGTACATTATTACTTCTTATAGAATAGCATATCTTGTTCTTCGTACTACGTGACCAAGCTGTAATAACTTCCTGCTCTTTAACTGTTTCCACAATTCTGCCCGGCTCCCCATTTATCTTCTCAAATCAAAGTTAATGGTAAAAATTTTGATAATAATGAAATTTTATTGTATATAAGTTTTTCTTTAGTGAACATTCTTAGTGATAAGATAAGATTTTTTATAGATATAGAGTCACTGAATCTACCCCACCCCTAAATAAAATTGACGTATACCTTAGTCTTTATTATTCAGATACAATATTATAAATTTTCCTTTAAGTAGTTTATTAATTTTTAAGGTAATTTAAAAAAAAAAAACTGAAACTGGAAATGATTAAAATCTCATCTTTATCATTAGAAAGAAAAAAAAAAGATAGAATTTAACCCCCCCCCCCCACCAAAAATAAAATTATCTTCAAATCTTTTTCACTCTTGGCGAAACGTTTTTTTTATTTTTGTAAATGACATATTTAATATGAGCTAACAACAAACGCATTTCACTGAAAATAAATTAAGTAGAAAAAGTTTTAAAAAAAAAAAAAAGTTAAAATCAACTTTTCTTGAATTCATTTTAGAACTATTACCGCGAGAATGACCAGACATTACCGGGCAAAACTATATACGTATATATATATATATATATATATATATACATATATATATATATATATACATATATATATATATATTTATTTATTCTTTTTTTTTTTAATTTAATTTACTCGCTTACGACAAATTTTAGGTAGAAATTTCAGCTGTACATGTTTTAGTATAGCAAAAACTTAGTATAGCAAAAAAAGTTTATGTGATTTACCTTTTCTGATTATTTTTAGTAAAATATTGTAATGGATAAGAATTAAAGAAAACATAAATTGCAAAAATATATCGCCGGAAAATGTTTTAACAATTTTTTTTTTTTCATTATCACCCAAGATAAAAATTGATAAAAATGTTTATAATTGATTAAAATTTATAAGTTGATAAAAATTCATTATTGGGTTTTCCAAATAAGAAAAGAGGTAATTAATATTCAAATGAACGCAAAGAGAATTATGTTAAATGACGGATATATCGTGCATATAATAATGAAAAAAAGAAAATGAAATAAGAAACTGGAGTAAACAAAAACTATTTTTTTTTTCTTTAGAAAACTTGGTTTGTGTGATTTACCTTTATACTTTTCTGCTTTTCATCAAAATTATAAAATCAATAAAAAATTCCATAAATAGTTACAATTATTACTTTAAAATAGCGGTAATTAAGACCGATCTGGTTATTGGTAAGGCTGATCCAGTTCTGTTCAGGTATCATTAATTGAATCATAATAACAAAAAACAGGTTGCATATTAATTCATTGATTATTATTTGTTTAATTTGTTACGTACTTCATTTCATTCCATTATTATAATCTAGGATATGGCTTCTACATATTTTAACGTGTTAGGAGATGGATGAAATGATAGGTAAAAATTAAAAAAATAATTCCTTGAAAGGAAATTGAATCTGTGACCAACTTATTTAATAGCCAGCATGTTAACTGCTACGTTAATTAGCTGATCTCAAACAACTGTTTCAATTTACTCTTTTGTAACAGGATAGAATATATTTATCTATTATGTTATACTATTTATCCAGTTTTTTTTTTTCGTGATAATTTGGGTTATAGAGGCCTGTCATTCAGCATTGCTTTCTCTAAATGTAATGACGGTTACTTTACAGCTAAGTCCTTTAATGAACCGAGCAAAGATATAAATTTCAGAAAGGAATATCACTAGTATGGGATTGTCATGCTTTGTGTAATTATATCTGATTTAGTGAAAAAGGCAGTGAAAATACATTCCATTTGTCCCTGTAAAATACTTTTTATTCTTCCGAATTCTATCTTAATTTTTTAGTAGCGAGTCGTTATAGTCCTGATAAAGTATGATGTATGATATACTTCATTACTTCTATTTATTTTTTTTTTTTTTTACCTCCGGAACCACCGATGAAGATATAACCTAACCACCGTTAGGTTATATCTTCAGAGGATGAGATGAAGGAATTGTAACGTGTGTGAAAAATGCCATGCCTGACTGGGATTCGAACCCGGGACGTCCGGAACCATTACAAAGCTTGGAGAGCAAACAGTAAATCTAAATTATCCAACGGTAACTAAACACTTGTAATGTAGATTTAAAACTGAAAATTTGATGCAGATACTAAAATAGACTACGGAAGTAAAAGAAAATACATAAATAATTGATGAAAATATTTAACGTTTGAAAATTAAAAAAATTATAAATTAAAAGCCGACAAATAAATTGTACGATGAGCCGTTAAAGTCATAAGAAAAGTCTTCAAACTTATAAGGAAACAGGATCCATAAGGTCGTACTTCCTCATCCCCTTTGATCATTTTTAACCAAATTTATTGGAATCCACTACCCGTATTCAGAAGTCATCGTACAAAATTTTCATAAACATTGTTTATCTTTAGGATAATAAGCAAAACGATATAACTGCCGAATAAAATTTAAAAAAAAAAAAATTAGTTTATCCCCCACCCTTGAGTGAAATTTTCAAAGTATATAAATGAAATGGCGTACTAATGAAATAAAATACCCTAATTACCATAAGAATGTGTCTTTGAGTCCATAAACACGAACAAGAAAAAAAAAATTATTTTTTTGCTCCCATTCATCCTGCACGTTTGAATAAGATCTAACACCGTCAGAAAGTACGAGTATCTTAGATTCCTACGGTAATTAAATTGTGTGAAAAAATTTTCTTCCCTTTAAATAAAATTTTGAATCACGAGGATCACGATAACTGTGTATCTCTCTGCCCCTTGATCGAATATAATCGAAATTAAATTGCATTAGTACCACGTATATATGCCGAATTTCATCCGGATTAGTCCATTCAGTCTGTGGATATCAAGTAAAATTACAGATCTATAGATACATATACATACATCCCTTCCTGAGATTTTCAGTTCCAAATTTTTTTTTTTTTTAGTTAAAGCGGGAATTCATGAAACATGAAGATCTGCAATACGCCGAAGTAGAAAATTTAA
>JAAAKQ030185410.1:0-12179 GCA_010016005.3 Zanna intricata | reverse complement strand
TTGTATGCGTTTCGAGATGATGATACCTACACCATTACGGCTTTCATTTTCATTACTTGCCATATATATGATGTCACTGTTGACTTCCTCTTCTTCCTCTATAACACCACCTTTTAATTCATATCCTCCATATAAATCTTCAATACATTCCACCCACCAATCTTTCGTATTATAAATCGGTATACCATTTTTATTTAACACATAATTAGATGTTAATCTACGTACCATAACCACTACAGTGATTCTAACGCTAAGCTGTTTGAATACTCTACTTTCTTTTATATCTTCTAGTTCATTACGACGAAACTTACTCTTGCCTGTCCTTTATTTGCTGCTGCGTTAATTATTCTAAAATCACCTGACCAAAAGTCGTTTTCCTCTTCCCATCGAACCTTGCTAATTCCTACTACATCTAAATGTAATCCATCTATTTCCTTCTTTAAATTTTCTACCTACCAACCATTTTTAGACTTCTAACATTCCATGCTCCTATTCGTAGAATGATACTTTTTACTTTTCTAGTGACTCCTTCCTTGGTAGTTCCCACTCGGAGATCCGAACGAGGGAATAGTTTACCTCCAGAATTGTTTACCAAGGAACGCTCCTCCATCTTTATTTTGTGAAAATGCAGAGAGCAACATTTTCTTGACAACAAATGCTGTAGTTTCCATTGCTTTCAGCTGCGCAGGACCTTTCAAAAGATACAGTTGCGCAGCAGCTTTCAAAAGATTGGGTGATCTTGTCATGGCCGTTTATGTCCTCCTGACTAACGCCCTTAACAACTGCTGAAAGAGCTGCTGCCCTCTTTCAGGAATCATTCCTTAGTCTGATTGTCAACATATACCTCTCCGATATGGTTGCACCTTCGGTCCAGGTACTCTTTATCTCAGAGCACGAAGTCCCCTCACCATCGGCAAGGTCTTATGATTCATAGAGGAAGATTACTCCTATTATGATTATCATAATAATTTAACTACGATAAACAACTAAATATCGGGCTACGTTTTTTTTTTTTTATAATAAAAAGGTATCTTTTTTATTATAAAAAAGTTTTTTTCTTATGTTTTACGTATCAAAGATTTTAAAATGTGTAAACTAGGATAAAATCTGGATACACCGATTTTTACTGTTAGGTTTTAGTTTTTGTGTCATTTCAATAAAAATTCTATCCGAATGACATTGAAATGGTATCAATTCAAATTACAATACCGTATTGCAGAATAAATTGAACTTAATCCATATAAAATATTTCAAATCATTTATGTTCTGAAGTTTCCACAGCTTGTAGAGTTTGTAATCATCGAATTTGAATTTATTACATAAAAACGTGACATGCTTAATCCAGCTTAATTATTATTATCCAGATATTCTATGAAATAATATCTATGTCCGAGCAGAAGTATGAATATGAGCCTAATTATTTTTTTAAATAATTTTTTTTGCGCTTCTTACACGCGATTAAGGTCAAGTAATAATAAAAAGTATTAAAAAATGTGATTTTCTTTAGTTCTCGTTCAGTTACATTTTAATATAGATTTTTAAAATGAAATAAAATAGGCTAGCATTATAGAAAAGTGAAAGAATTAAAATAAAACGACCCGAAACATTTTTCTTAATTTATTAATTAACCGATATTTTACGTATTTTTATTGTAATTTTGAAGCGATTTATTAAACTCCAAACTCATCGGCAAAGATATAATTTGTAAAATAAAGTATTAAGCTGTATAAATGTTAGTACAATATATATTTACCACGAAAGAGAGATGCATAAAGAGAAATTTTAAGATTCAAACAAGAAGGAATTTTTTGTTGTTGTAAAAACAGACGATTCACAACCGAAAAGAACTCAAATAAAAATACTAATAATTTTCCTCACTGAGTTTTGGGAATAATGATAAGCAAAATAGAACGTCCTTCTGTTGATGTAACAAAGAAAAAATCTTATGGCCAGGCACTTAATTCCTATAATAAAAGATATAGCCAACATTCTGTTGTGCGCAGACGCACACAACAATGTATGTGTCTTTTATACGACACATACATTACAAGCGTATCTTAAAGTGAAGCCCGTGGTAAATTCCCATCGAAATTGTAAATTTCATTTCAGTAAAACGTTTTGCATATTAATGAATGGTAATAAAACATGCTTAAATTTCAAAATAAAGAAAAAAACATTCAAATTACAGAGTCTACAAAAATAATTGATAAAATATTACGACTGACTATGATCACGTTACATGTTCACTGGTGATCTGGAAGATCAATATCTAATTCACAATAAAGGAAAAAATTGAGGTTGGCCTAACTTTATTAAAAATTCTACATGCAGTTAATGTAGGTAATTTTTATTTCACTTTTTAATGAAAAATAAATATGTAAATGATAATGTAAAACTAAATAAAAGTTTTCATTCGCTTTTATTTTAATCAAACTCAAATCACCGCAGTTTAAAAATAAATTTCATGAAGCAAATTCGTTGTTTTCCCTACAAGTATGTTTTCTGTGTACATAAAGTAAGGCAAGTTTTATTACAAAGAAATTCAACTGTTAATCATAGAAAATTGAAATTTGGAAAATTTATCTACTTGGAATCAATTATAATCAATTATTTTGGTATTTGGTATAAAACCAACACTTTCTAGACCCCAAGGAAGGTATCTTAAAAATTTTAAATTAAAATGGTACTGGGGTTGTGGACCATCATTTTAATAAGCATTGAAAATCTAACGTTTTGACAACAAAAAAAATGTCGAATTACAACAACTCTAACCAAAATAGCTGACATTTAATATTTTTCACGTCTAGATTTAAAAGTGATCAATAGTACTCCCCAAGTTTCGTTTCTAAAAACGAAAAATAAATATTTGAGGTAGAAAAATTAGCTGGATTTTATTTTTTTATTGTTCTGAGATTACCAATTTTGAAATCTGAAAAAGATATCAATGGTCCCCAATCTGTAAGACTGTCATAGCCAGAAGTTTTTGACGTGAAAATGTTTTTTTTTTCTATATCTTTTAAAATAATTTTCATAGTTCCACCTATTCAATTTTTTGTGAGATTGCTGGCATAGACTGCTATGATATAATAAATGGGATTCCCTAACCGGGGGATTCGAACCTGGGAACTCCACATGAAAGGTAGAGACGGTACCACTCGGAAATCAGCTTTAAAATTTTTTCCATTTAAAATATTTAAGATACAACTAAAGGGTGGTGCTTAGAGCTGGTGGTATTGCATCGAAAAATATATAATTTCGAGGTCAAAGCATTTTCTAATTCTTCCATATTTAACAGTTTAAATTTTATTTAAGGTTTGTTATAGTTTATGAACACTTGTCGACATACAATAAATTTTTTCCTCGCTTTGCTTGTTCAATTTAGATTTTTTTTCGTTAACAGTTTTAGAGTTATCAGCAACTTACACGTAACAGAAATTACGATCAGGAATTACTATTTTTTTTTAAATTATTTGAAGGAATACGTTTGTTTTCATGAATAGTGACACAAATAACATAATAATAAATAAATAAATATTAAATAAAAAGATTAACTCACTCATTCCTCTATGATTAAAAATGAAAATTATTAAAAAAGAAATTAATATTAAAACGTGAAAAAATATAAAAATTTCGTAAATATAAAACGTAAATATAAAAATTTCGTAAAAAATTTACGAAATATATATTTCGTAAAAAAAGAAAATTAACACAATCCGAGAGTTTAATTTTTTCTTTTCCTTTTTTATATATAAAATTAGAACAACATTCATTATAAAATTTAACAAAAATAAATAAATAAAATATCGCTACAATTAGACTACATGTATTAAAAAACCGAAAGATTTATTATTTTCTGATATTAAATAATTGTGTATGGCACCATTAGCAGAAGCCGTGACTTGAGCGCTAATGGTTGTTGTTCTAGACTCAACACCCTAAACTTAATACCCCAGTACAGTACTGATAAACACATCTATCTGATATAATATAATCAGTTAATTACTTCAATGAAAAATCATGTTTCTTTTAAATGATTACTAATGACAAAAAATTACAACTACTGCTGTTACTAATTATCATAATTCAATCAAAGAAGTCATTATTATAACAAACGATAAGTGTTCCTGTGCAAAGATTCAAGAAATTTTCTAAGAAAAACTTCACATATATATATATATATATATGTATAGTATATACGTATATCTGGATAGTGAGAAGGCGATAGACAATGGCGTTTACATATCAAAAAACTTTTGGCGTACATATTGAACCGATTGTGATGATGCTTCAGAATTATGGGTAGGGAGTTTTTTTTGCAAATCTTGACATTTTAAGAACTCCCCTCTTAGTAAAAAAAAATTATATAAATGTAAAGTATTTATGTATGTACGTACGTAAACATGAGTTGGCCTTTATTTTAATGTCTCCTTAATGTAAAACCGTCGAAAACTGTTCAAACATTTTTATATGCGGAATTAATGGAATTAAAATTAGAAAAAAAAAAAAGAGTAATAGTTTTAGCCATTTTCAATTTCTCTTTTTTATAATGTTTGTAGAACGTTGTCCTTTAGTACAGTGAAAGTACTGATAAGTTGTTATTATTATTCAAGTTATTTAACTTTCAAAAGTTGTAAGTAAATCGAATTTTGGAAATATTCAACATTGTTTCTAAACAGTTTTTCCCTGTTTTTAAACAGTGTTTTTCTGAACAGATTTTTTTTTTTTGTTTAAATAGTTTTGACAGAAATATCTGGTTATGTATTCCATATATATCCCATTTTTTACCTTTTTTTTTAGCCTTGATGAATAAAAAAGAATTATTTTCACTATTACGAATAATAATGACTATAATTATTATCAATAACTTACAAATTTATTTAATAAAATTATTAACTTAAAGGCAATAAACATTGTTGAATTTCTTCCATCGTAAAACCAAAATGATAATACTGACAATTTTATTTAAAATTAACTAAAGTTTACGTAACATAATTTTATTTATTATTTCCATTTTAAAAATTTGTTGGTCATAATCGATAGCTTCGGGAAATTTTACTATCATTACGTCCAAAAGCTTTTTTAGAACAATTAAAAATACTAAATAAATAATAAGACAAATAATACGAAAAAAATAAATACTCGTATACTATTAGAACTGATCTTTTTAAACTTAGACTGAAACCCAGTAATTTTCTGCTATTAATTCACACTCTACTTCTAAAAGTTACAATAAAAAATAAAAAAATAAAATATTTTTTCATTTATTGCAAGTTTTTAAAGTCAATTTTATTATTATTATTTTTTTAAATTTAATATTATAAAAATATGAATTTTTTTTAAATTTTTATAAACATCTATTCCTTCCTAAAAAAATTTCATCATGTCCATTCCTTCTAAAGAATATATAAACTTATCTAAAATCGATAAATTTTGGTAATAAAATTTAACATTTTTACAAAAATGATTTTTTTTTTTTGCTTTTGCGATTAATTTTAAAAACTTTACTCAAATAATTTTCTTTTTTAATTAGTATTACTTCCAAGTATTGCATTCAGTGGTGCTATCCATCCAAAAAAAAAGTTTTTGATAAATTGAAAAACGACATTAAATTTCAATAAAAAGCTAACATCCGTTTAGATATAGTATCCAAGCATTATCTACAGCTCAACACACAAGTATAATCGTATACACACACGAGCGCACCTAGCCTAAAATCTATAAAAATAAAAATATAAAATATTTTATAAATGTGATTTCTTCAGTAATACTAAAGTCAAAATATATTAAAATCCTAAGGTTTTTACTTATAACGATATTTCCTCCTCAGTTATTTATTTATTAACACAGATTGACATCAAGTTACAGATAGATATAACGAATTACGTAGCGTATGTAAAATTACACCTGAGGAGGAACTCGAATCGGGAACTCAGGGGGTTGTCGGATTCCCGGTGAAAGGCAAAGACGCTACCACTCCCCACGGCGATAAGCAAAAATACTATAATAACCAGAAAAAAAATAGAATCAAAGTAACGAGAATTTACTTATTCACTGAGGCAACGACAGTTTCAGCCCGATTACAAATATTTTTTACAAAATTAATTTTTAAATGAATGAAAAATGGTTTGTGTTTTAACATATGAAAGATGATAAAACAAACATTATCGTTCTAATCAAGATGGATTAATTGATTAAGACAGAAACTGTAAAAACTAGACTAAATTTGATTATAATTTTTAGCAGAAATCACGTAAAAAAAAATAACCCGATGAATTTTAAAACAGCATCAAACCATTTTTACAGATAGGAGATCTCAACATTCTCAGGAACAAATTGATATTGTAATATCATAAGGAATATTATAACATTATAAGGATATCATAAAAAATATTATCTAACATTTACTCACCTTTAAACTTACGTGTGGCGTGCACGTGCTTGTATTTGTATATAATATTGTACTATTATAAAATTTTTGCATAGTCTATCTTCTTATAACGAAGATTTAAAATATATGATTGACCTCAATAATCTGTGTGTATAAAATACGGGCTTTCGCCCCTATTTCATTCACTTCGTTTAATACATTGTTCCGCTATCAGTTCGACAAAGGATATCGAGAAATTAAAAACGTTAAAATTCTCTTAGTTATTAGTTTTAACAAAATGAAGATGTTTGTTCTTTTAAAGTTATAACGTTTCTCTGTCAAATTTTAATCTGTTTTGTTTAAATTAACCCTAAAATGCATATAGTAGCCAATTGGCTACCAGAGACATTGATTACCTAATACGCGAATGTAAGAATACCAAGCAGGCATTCGGTAACTTCATGCATTCAGTAAACTTTGTTCTAGTAATTAGTAATGAATTCATCGACTACATAGCGTTAGTTTTCAAATTCACAGCCTTAAAAATTTCCTTGCTAATCAGCAAGGAATGTAAAATCTAAGTAAACTAATCAGTTTACTTAGATTTTACGAGTATTTTAATAATTTCATTCCCATAAAGTTATTATTTATAATAAAAGTTGGTAGCCATTTGGCTACTGCATGCATTCAGTCACCATAGGATGAAGTTACTCTTATAAATTATGTTCAAATTTGAGTTATTGTTGGGTTTTGTTTACAGTGAAGTTACTGGCAATTTTAATTGATTTTATAGCGTGCACAATTTATAAAAAATTTTAAATAAGTGAAAATGAATGTGTGTGTATGTATTTGATAATGATGTATGTTTACAAAAATTAAATGAAGACAATATATTTGATGATATTCTCAATAGAAGTGAATGTGACAAAGTGGATGATGATGAAAATGTAGTAGATTTCTGTTTCGATAATAATATATTACTTAATGAACCAGACCGAATTAATAATAACATTTCCTGCCCTGATGAACAATTGGATGCTAATCTTGAAAGTGCATTAACTTCATCACAAGTAAAAATTAATGAGATTAATGTTAGTGATTCTTGATCACTAACATGTATTCTCTTGAATCAAGTAACCGTACAGGAACAACAATTTCAGAAACATCTTCATTTCAGTCAGCCTGGTGTTAGCCATAGCGATCTCTGGTTCTTTCTCTCTTTTCTCTGTTTAGCCTCTGGAATTACCATCAAGGTATTACTTCAGAGAATGAATGAGGATGATGTGTATGAATGTGAATGAAGTGTAGTCTTCTACAATCTCAGGTTGACTACTCCTGAGAAGTGTGGTTAATTGAAACCCAACACCAAAGAACACCAATATCCACGATCTAGTAAGCCATAGTGATCTGAAACCTAAAAAGCTGCCAAACAGTTAATTTTATGGAAACATAAGTACCTTGAAGTTACTGAATCTGATTTTTTAGGAAGTTCTACTTTACTAACTGAATTAGAAACCCCATATAAGTTTTAAACTATTTTTAAAATAATATTTTAGAACAAACTGCAAACCAAACCTCATTGTATAGTGCCCAGAAAACTTCATAAAAACCTGTAAATCTAACAACTAATGATAGAAAAAAATATATTGGAATTTTTCTGGTCACACGTTTGGCCTGTATAAAAAATGTTCATTACTATTGGCATGGAATAATTGGAGTACGTTTTTTTCAGTAGACTATGGCTGTCAACAAGTTTCAAGTGATTAGGTGTTATCTTCAGTTTAATGACAACACTAATTTAGTTCCAAGAGGGCAGCCAGATCATGACAAATTGTTCAGAATAAGGCCAGTTATGAATCAGCTGCTAAAAAGTTTTCCTTTTTGCCAACTGAAGATTGTCTATCAATTTATGAACTAATGTGTCCGATCAAAGCACATTTTCACATGAGACAGTACATACAAAAAAAACACCATAAAAAGTATGGGTACAAATAATTTGTATTGAGTGGGGTGTCTGGTTTCACATACAATTTTGAAACATATTCTATACAAGAAAATGAATCAGAGAATTGTTGGGATGATGAACCAGAAATGGGTGCTTCCGGTAATTTAGTATTAAGACTGACAAGAATAATATCTGAAAATAAAAACCACAAAATTTACCATGACAGTTTTTATACATTAATTCCTTCAAGATTTTTTTTTTTATAAAAAAGACAGGTATCCTATCACTTGGTACAGTAAGACATAACAGAATACCTAATTGCAAGCTTTCCTGTGATAATAAATTTTAAAAAAACAACCAAGAGGGACTACTATTGCATACATAGGCAATGCGGATGGTATTGAAGTCTCTAATTTGGCTTGGAGAGATAACAAAATAGTCACAATGCTGTCATCATTCTTGGGTAATAATGCTACGAAAGAAATGCCATGATACAATAGAATAACCAAAACCCATGAGATGGTCACTTGTCCAAATATAATTGTGACACAATATAATTATGGCTTTTGGGCAGAGTGGATCTGATAAACAGCTTGTTAGAGCAAGGCAGAATAATTATAAGGATGATAAAATGGTATATGAAATTATTCTATCATTTGATTGATGTAATACTAGTCATGGCTTCTATATAGAAGAGTTCAGAAAAATATTGGTCTAGTAGCAAACAGAAAATATTGATGTTATTTGCATTCTGATTAGAAGTAACTGAAGTTTTGTGTCAGTTAGGTACAAATACCACACCAACAAGAGGTCAACCTCATCTAGTTAAGCACCCCCAAAGAAACAATTAATCTGCAGCAACATGGACCTGGATCTGAACCTGAGGAAGAGATTGGAAAAATTTTAAGCTTGGAGTACATTTTTGTACAAGTACATTAGTGAAACATGGACATTGGAGAAAAAGAAAAAAATATGTTTAAGGCTTTTGAGATGTGGCTCTAGAGGAGTATGGAGAAGTAAAATGAATGAACAGAGTGAGAATGTAAAAGTACTAAGAAGAATAAATGAAGATAGAACAATATTGGCTAATATCAGAAGAAGGAAAGGAAACTGGATTGGGCATGTAATTAGGGGAAAAGAAATAATAAATACAGTTCTTGAAGTCTCAGTTGAAGGTGAAAAAAGATGGGGAAGGAAGAAGCTGAAGTTAATAAATTACATAAAGGTTAGTCAAGGTTATGATGAGACAAAAAGAAAGTACAGGACAGAAACAGATGGGGACAAAAATGGTGCCAGGGACATGGCAACAGGCAGATTACCACAAGATGATGATCTTATTAGAGTTATTAATTTATTTTTGTAAGCATTAAGTCGTTTGATTTTTTCGATGCATTTTTAAAATTCCATTACTTTCTGTTATGTTCCAATCTCAGCCTCAATGTAGCTCATCTGACATTCTCGATTATCTGTTCCATCTATTACAAATAAAAAAATTTTTACTACGATCAATAGATAATAACAAATTATATAAATCACGTCATTGTTACACAAATTATAATAATAAATACATATGTTATAAGATAGGTCTAAAGCCTATATTAATTATAAAAAAAAATGCACAATTCAGAAGACTTATTAAAAATTATTTTAAGCAAATATTTATGTCTTGAATGGAATACAAAAGATTCAGGTTGTTTTATAAATATTTAATCGGTATTATTTTTAAAAAATCATTGACACAGAAATGTTATTTTCTATTAAAAGAAAATTTTTTAAATGTTGTATTTAAAATAAATTGGTGGGAAGATTATTTAATCGATTCTTTAACATATTAAAAATGAAACATTGTGTAGAAGTACTTGAAAACACTTCTGTTTTCCGGTTTGCCAAGCGGACATTTTTTATTTTTTTTAAATAAGTTATTATTTATATTTTTTTTTTACCAAAAATAGTACCCCCCCAAAAAAAAAATGATCTAAATAAACTACTGGCTAAGTGGATATACCGCGTCGTTAGTATCCTCTCTCACCACAAGGAGCGCTAGTGTAGCACTGACGTACAGCTGTTGTAGTCGCCTTCTATGTTGTGACGTCACAGGTGAGCGGTAGAACTAAATAAATGAATAATATTTAAAATGTAAAAAAAGTATTTAAAGTATTTGGGCCACTAATATCGCCATACCCCCGAGAATGAAATACGGTATGCGCGCGCGCTTTAGTTATAATCAGCGAGTTAAATAAACAAAAAATATTATATTTAAATAAAGTGATAAATAATTTAAATTAAGTTGTGTGTGTAAGCCGTGCATCAGAAAAAAAGCCGCGTGACGGAAAAGTCCTATAACTCTGCTGTCAGGTTTTTTCAATTCCAGAATAACTAAAAAATAAGAGAAATACACAGAATTTAAACGAACTATTAACGGATCGTAAATTATAATTGAAGAAAGAGGATCCCGAAATGAGTATACACGACACTGAATAATAATATTATTTTTAATGTAACCGTTTAAAATAATAAAACTGTTATTAAAACAGGCGAAAATATATTATGCGGGTTTACAATCGTGCTAATAGAAAAATTGTAAAACACAAGAAGACCGATGTATTATAATTTTAAACCTCCGGCAAGCAAGCTGTCCCAGGGGTTGCGTAGCACCGCACTCCAAAATCTCCGTGCGGAAGTAGCTCTGGCGGAAGGATGGAACGGGAAGGATCGGTTAAAAGAGAAGGGAGAAAGCAGTGCGTGTGGTGCGACCCGGGTCGGTCGGATCTAGGGCACGCAATGAGGTCAAGGCACCGGTCGATACACGACCGTATCTCGTTCCGCCGGTGATAGCTAGGTCAAGAACTTCATCATCGATATAAGCTGATGGCATCGATCGACTACTGCACTTACAATGCTGTATGTCAGAAACAGTCTTCTATCGTGTTTTGGTCGCCGCGTCATCACAATAAACTTCCTCGTTAGTCACTTGATAATCAACAATACGTTGAAATTTTCGAATACAATGTTATTATCGGTAATGTTCTAACTTTTTATAGAGAAAATAAATAAAAAATATTTAGCCTAACGCTATTTTTTATTAAACAGAAAAAAATAATTCATTTAGTTTTTTTAATAATGAATTAATCTACCAAAAAAAAAAGGTCAAAAAAGCGTATACTTGGGAATGTGAAAATGGAAATTATTTTGCGTACGAAAAGTGCCTTGCCTAACCGAGATTCGAACCCGGGACCTCCGAGTTTTTAAATCCAGAATCAACACAATTTTTTTTTTTTAATAGTATATAGTATATTATCAATGTACTTTAATCGTTTTTAAGGGAAATAGAATAATAAGAAACATTATTCAAAATAAGTAATTCCAGTTAATCAACAGTTCATTTAAAATATTTTCATAAAAAAACTATTTTATTAAAAAATAAATAAAACCTTCATTCTGATCACATAATAATCTCAGTGTAATTCAATTTGTCCAACTCTGCATAATACATGGTTGTCTGTTTCATTTGAAATAAATCTTCATTCAGTGAACTAGCCATTTCTTCATGTTTTTGAAGAAAAAGTAATTGCTAGGAACTAAATTCTTTAAATAAAATGTATGTGTACATAGAAGCACTTCAAAGTGTAGGTCATGGAGTTTTAGAACACCTCAACAATTCCAAAAACTATAGACATGATGTTTCCTCCACATGAGACTGTTTTAACTTCCTTTGACCCAATATCACTGTTTGGTCACTGGTGTATAATGGCAAATCCATCTTTCAGCTTTAGTTACAAAACTAAAACCCACCAGGTTGGTCTATTGGTTAACGCGACATCGCAAATCAGCTGATTTCGAAGTCGAGAGTTCTAAGGTTCAAATCCT
>JAAAKQ030185399.1:0-12179 GCA_010016005.3 Zanna intricata | reverse complement strand
ATGTCTAAGAAAGCAATATTTTTAAGAAGAGTAGTATTTTTCTCTTCAATACTTCTCTTCTGATTACGTTTACAAGCCTGTGTTCGATAATGGAGTGCTCACAACAAAAATCTAACTGATGGTCAGGAATTAAATGGTCATGCTCCAAATGAATAAACTTTTGAATACCTTTCATAGAAGGTAAAAGACTTACTGGTCTGTATGAAGTCCCATCGTTTACCGGTTTGCCTGTTTTCGTGATCAAGTTTATTTAAACTGTAAAACTAATATGTGTGTGTGTGTGTGAAATTAAGATTATCAAGGAGGAATACTTGGTTATCTTTGTCTTTAACCAAGTATCGTTGTTTGTATATTAACAGTACGTATACTTAAACGACACGAAATACTATGTATAATACTTACGTATACAAAATAATTAAATGACATTTGAAAAAATTCAGAGAAAATACTATCTTAAAACGGTCACACTATCTAAAGCTGTGAGGGGATACCATGGGAGACCAACTCATTAACTTTAAATGATGGAGGTAAAGTTGTGGCATATCACTTAAAACGACACAGAAAATAAAAATTATAAACATAAAAATAGTTTTATTTACCATAACCTAATTAAAAGGGCAGATATTTAATTATTTTTCACAGCTAGTTTCAAAAATACTTTATATTAATTCTTAAATTAATATCTCAACTACGAAATAACTGGAAAAAAAGAGTGGTAGCGTCTCGGCCTTTCATTCGGCGGTCTTGTGTACGAATCCCGGTCAGGCATGGTATTTTTACACACGCTACAAATCATTCATTTCCATCCTGTGATGAAATATCTAACGGTATAGCGATACTTATGCGGTACAATCGGCACTAACTCTAAACTAATTTAATTTCACAACTTGTTTAGCGAAGCTAATCGATTTGCCGGGGTGGCCGTGCGAGCTGAAGTTTCAGTATTCCACGTTATCGGGGACCTATTTCGAAACCTATCCAGACGAGTAACTTTTTATTTTTACTATTTTTATTTACTTATTTAATTATCCTGCTCACCTGTGACGTCACATCCTAGCAGACAATAATAACTGTACGTGAGTGCTACCAACCTCCGAAATATCAACTAAATAATTATTATTTAAAGTATACACTATAATTACGTTGGCAACCCTGTGGATTTTCAAATCTCACGGTCCAACAGGAAGAAGGAAATAAAAAAATTTCAATAAGGCGGCGGGGCAAGGCCTGAGTAACGTAACCAAAATCTTGCAACGAGATAGGCTGTTGGCGGGTGGTGGTAAACCCACTTTAATACTACATCTCGCCAAGTGTTTAGTAAATTTAAAGAATAAACTCAAGGAAAGAAATATAAAATGACTGGTATAATTAGTAATAAAAAGAAATTGAAAAAAGTGAGATCAAAGTGACGATGTACATGTATTATTGTTAGGTCAAAGAGGATGGCGTTATAAGTTTAAGTTTACATAATTTATCGACGAGTATAACGTTGTTACACCAGTTCATAAAGTAATTTTAAAAAAACACAGTATAAATTGATTTAAATAATTAGGAAAAGTACTGAAAATAATTAAATAATTAATCAATTAAAACAGAATCAATCAGACCATTTATGAAAATTAGTTGTTGAAAATTAAAAAAATATATTTATATTGTTAACAGAATTCAATATTGAAATAATTACAAGTCGAATGCAACAACAGAACGCTTGACCTTGAAAATAATATATACTCTGTATTTGTAATTTGTATTTTAACTTTCGTAACTCTTACTTTTTTTTATAGTATAATAAACAACTTTAAATATTATTATATCATAGTAACTTATTGGAATACGATTATCTTTATTTACCTTGGCACGGTTTCATCTTTGATAATCTATAATAAAAAAAAAAAAAAATGATCTCTATCACATGAATAAATACGCACATTTTTTTTTTATTTTACGTCTGACACACATACATATACAAATACATATATAGGTATATAAATACATACACAAAATAAAATAACTTGTAAATATCTTTTTATATATTTAATATAACTAGAGCATTATATTTTTTTTTAATTATTTCATTTTTTTACCTAAGAGTAAAAAATAACATTATAGACTTATTATATAAACGCCTAAACACAAAAAAAAATATTAAACGGTATGTTGTAAAATATACATAGAAAAATATTAATTTGCATATTTTTTCGTTTGTCGTTTAAAAAAAAAAAAAGACATAAAACGTCGCAAAATGTTTAACGCCTCGGTTACATGAAACAGGTTTGTAAGATAATTCCGCATAATATTTTTCTAACAATTTATTTTTGAACAATACTCGTAAATTAAACATCATAATAATATATATTTTCAAAAAGTTATTAAAAAATATATGTAATAAAAATAAAGAAATATAATTTAAGAAGAAAAACTTTTCCAGTTGCTGAATATTCAATTAGAAATGGTCTGTTTTCGAGTTAAACTTAGCGAAATATTTCACCCTGATTTCTGCAACAATATTAAGATTAGGCCGTATTAAAACTTCTGAAAACAAAATTAGAGGAAAATATTGATAATTTAAAATTTCTCTACACCTAACGAATAAAACCAAAAAAACAAGTAAATCCTAAAAAATTGCAACTGAAAAAAAAAAAACGCTTAATAACAGTGTCATAAATGAATTTGTTAAATTTCCTATAAACACATGGTTTTATATAAATATATTATTTTAAATACTGTTCAAAAAATATAATCACAAACAAATTCATGTAAACAAAAATTGTCTTAATTACCCAGAAGATTTCTGATGAAAAAAAAAAGAGTAACATTTCTTAAATTAGAAATTTAGTACAGAGAGTAATAATCAAGTAAACTTTTCACATATTTGTTTTTTACTTTATAAATGTTTTTCTTAATAAATAAATACAAATTTATTATAAAACATATCAAAATGTGGTAGAATATAAAAAAAGTTAACAAAATTAATACTAAAATAGATAATAATAATTAAAAGATTTTCAAAAAAATAAGTAATTTGAAAGAACTTTTATATTTTTTAAGTTGACAATAACAAATGATCAATAATTAAGTTTTGTATATTTTGGACCAATTATTTTGTGAACGGTTTATTTCAGAAGCTTTTTAAGTTTCCAATTTAAAAAAAACAAACTAATCTGCAGTTATATTTAACCTAACTGACGTGGTTTTGTTCACTTTAAATAAATTTAAAAAAAATAAAAAACCAGAAAAATTATTAACCTCTTGTACGACTCCCTTACAAGGAAACGTTTTAAGTAAATTTTGTGCTTTCATACAAAATTTGTTTAATGCTAGAATAAAAATAACAAAATATGAAATCGGAAATTGTCTTATTCACTTTTCGTTAGTAGTGCAGACTGAAAAACCGTGTATTCTAACATTTTTGTTTTTTTGTACGTTTTGAGGATTTATAAAAAAGTAAGTTTTGTCCTAAAACAGAAATACTTGTATAAAATTAAAAATAAACTATTAATAAAATTATGGAAGAAAATTATTTAAAAAAACTTATTTAGGTATTATTTTTAGATACACAGCTTATACAAAAAAAAGAAGATATCACGCAGTTCTTCCTGAACTTTCATAATTTAATCGTGAAAATAATGGAAAACGTTTAATAAACATACGTCTTAAAACGTTTCATTTAGGACTTACGGCTAGTGAAACATTTCGTTCGGAATTTCAGCTACCCCGGAGAAAAATTACTGAATAAACTTAAAAATTTTTAAGTCTAATTAATTAATTCCTATTGTCCTAAAAATTTTAAGACTTCAATTAAGGGGCGTTACTTTCTCAAATAGAATAAGAAACGGAAGTCTCGGAAGAACTTCGTGGTGCATTCTGTATAAGTACAAATGATTTTCCTGGTACGATTAATGCAGCTTTACCTAACAGGGTATTTATGAAATATGTTGTTTCGTATTCGTTCATTTTCAATGAGTACTTTAAAAAGTTTCTTTTTTTTTAACCTCCAGAACCAGTTAAGGTATATGTTCAGAGTATGAGATGAATGAATTGTAGCGTGTGTGAAAAATGCCATGCCTGACCGGAATTTGAACCCAGGACCTCCGAATGAAAGGCCGAGACGCTACCACTTGCGCCACGGAGGCCGGCACTTTACATACACGGAAGCTGGCAAACGGTTGCATAACTTACCCGAATTTTTTCTTGACAATTTTTTATTTCAAATACATTATAAGGTTTTTTATTATTAATGATCTAATTATGCAATATTTAACTACAAACGGGAAACGATTAAAGTATTCAACAAAAACCTTTGGTTTACTTGAATAACTATTTTCAAAATTTTGCAGTATTAAGAGTACAAATGAAAAAGAAATCATAATTCTTAGTAACATATTTTGGGTCCTAGTTGATTTCCTAGAACAATTTAAAAAAAAAAAGAAAAAAAAAATTATTAACCTCTTGTACGACTTCCTTACAAGGAACGTTTTAAGTAAATTTCGTGCTTTCATACAAAACTGTTTAATGGTAGAACAAAAATAACAAAATATGTAAGTGGAAACTGTCTTATTCACTTGGTAACAGTGCAGACAGAAAAACCGTGCTCTCTGATATTTTTTTTTTTATACGTATCCATTTAAATAACTTCATGTCTTCGCCATGTCACAACCGTTTGTCAACCGATTTGAACAATTAAGGGGACATTATGCTTGAAATAAAAGGTTTAACATTTTAATTAAGAAAAAAATTTATATAACTGAAAATATCAATGATTAAAAAAATGTTAATGGCCGCCATTTTTTAATTTCTACAGACAAAATTTCCAAAATTTTTTAATGTAAAAGATGTTATATGGCACATTTACAGAGCGTTTCATTTTATTCACCCAAACAATTTTCTCGTAAAATACGCACAATACAAAAAAAAAAATTACCTAAATGAAAGTTACTCGGATGGGACAACTCAAGATGACCTTGGATTTGACCTTGACCTTGATTCATATTTTCAAACGAAATGACCTATATTACACACTACCAATGAAAAAAAGTAGAAAATTTTACATAGGATTATGTGGTCACACATATAACCATGGAACATTTTTGAATGTCACACGGCTAACCATTACACATAATGTTATAGAAGCACTGGATTCTTTCGCAGATATATACCGCTTGACTGATTTTTTAAGTTGTGGGAAAAAATTGCTATCTAATATTGTCTTGATCCGAAAATTGGGTTTATCGGATACCGTATGTGATTAACTCCTAATCCATTAACTTCAAGAAGTTGGAAAACTGAAAGGTCATAATTAAATTCAAATATGTCGTGTGACATTTTCGCTCTTTCCATTAATGCTATTGAAAAAAGTAATTCAAGTTGAAAAACCTCAATGAGTTTGGGATGACTTCCAAAGGGGAACGCAAGGTCATGGTCAACGTTACCTTCGGATATTTCAATCCTATGCACATAAATTCTGTAAGGTCATATTTATGCCATTTCCCATAGTTTACGAGATATATGACCTAGAATATAAATATTTCAAGAATATTGTACCTTCAAAAACGTAACTCATATAACACAATTACTCCTATGATAATATTTCTGATGGATAGCCGTGTGATATTCAAAAAATGTCTTTAATCACTCTCTTAACTTCGGCCAACACTTCTCGAGACAATCTATATAGATAATGCGGGAGGGGAATATGGGTACCCCTTAACTTCCTTGTAAGATGGAGTGGAAAATCAGTCCAAAGCTGATACATATATATCAGCTATTTTATATAATATATATTTAGATAGAAAAATTTTTGTGCCATATCTAAACTTTTTTGATCAACAAACATTCGAGATGTTAGGAAAAAATTATTTACAAGGAATATTAAATATTACCCATGCCTAAATCTGATTGACTTGAAAACTTTAAGTAACTTAATATTTTCGTCGTAGTAAAGCTCAGTTTTCTACTACCATTACTAAAAAATTCAAAATGGTGAAAACTATCCCCTCCCATAATCTAATTTTGTTCAAAATTTACTGAGCAATAATTAACTTTTTAGCACTATTGAAAAACTTTTATTGAGTCAAGAGATATTAATCAAAATACAGGCCAAAAAACATGTACTTCCAACTTACATCTTCAGTTTTTTTTTGTTTTTTAATTATTTGGACTAAGACCTGAAAAGTCAATATTAAAAAAAATTGACAGAAATTTAAACCGATCTATTAATTTTCCCGCTATAACTACAGCTGATTCTTAAACTACAGCTACGCAATAAAACTATAACCAGTACTTTTGACGGCTAAGAACAATCATAGTTTTTTTATCTTGTTTATTAAGTATATTTTAGTATCATTAAAAAAAAAATAATAAAATCGTATTTATTTTTAATAAAATAGTTAAATTCACTAGCAAAGATAGCTTTCTACTGAAATCTCTCAAAGAACTCCAAGCTTATAGATCCAATATGTGCAGCCGTTTCACGCGCCTAACGTTCTCGCTGTTATCCAGGAGGTTAACCGCGAGCCAACTCTCATGTTTGCTCAGTCGCTTTTTGCATCTTGTACCGAATCCCCGATCTCCTCTCAAGCAGTTGGGAATCCCAGATAATCATATATTTAGGTGTTTTCCCACAAAACACAGCAATTTTGTTATATTTCTCAATAGTTTTATTAAATCCTTGTACAACTTCTACGTTACTCTTACTTGTCGTGTTTCACAGTTGGATTCAGTAGGTCTAAATCGGTTTCAGGACCATTGAGTACATCAATTACTTGTTAATTGATGATGGTCGTTACTGAATGTCATTTTTTATACTGAATTCCAATTTACTTATGGTTCTGATAAATTGGAAAAGATTTTAATATTAACACTGCAACAAAAAAATTTAACTTTCAAAAAAAGTAAATAAATAAATGTTTAAAACGTTCTCACAGTGATCAATGATTATGTCAGCTAATAGTCACTGAAAGCGTGTGAAAAAAAACCTGCTTAAGTTATTGCCTTTTAATAACATATATATATTTTTTTGTTTTTATAAATATACGGGTACATTTATGTACTACAAATATGTTATTATGTTAATACATGTTATATGTTAATCGTAGAATATTAATTCTTTACGTAATTTGAAACTAATTAAATCAATGATTTATTACGATATAACTGACAAAAAATGTATTTTTTTTTTTATTAAGAATACATAAAAAATTATAAATTAATTATCAAAATAAAACATATACCGTGTTATCTTAATGCGGAAAAAAAAGTAAATGCTAATGCAATATTTTATGTAACCATGCATGAGAACGTAAACGGTGTTTGATATATAACAGGTTTTATAAGAATTCATTAAAACAATGTGTCGTATAAAAGTATGTTGTAATGAAATATTATGCGGCCTTCGGAAAAGAATAGAATAAAAAATTAATTTTTATATTTGATATAAAAACGACAGAAGACGTAAAAATAAGCCTACCGTAGTGTAATCCAAACAGATAACATCTTATGAAAGTATAACTTCATAGCGTTAGAAGATGACTTTAATCGGGTAGATGTTTATTTTATACATGATTAGTCAAAAATTAACGACATCGGTTACCTGAAGCAGTAAAACATGTTAATCGATTAACAAAGTTAGTGATAAAATTATAATAAAAAAAAAAAATCTTCCTTTTTTCGTTCACATGCACACGTGCAAACTTCTTAAAAAACATGCGTATGTTTAACCTAAATGTTAATGATTTGCTCCACAAAAAAAAAATAAAAAATAAAAAAATCTGATATAGAAACTACATGATTTCCTTTTATAAAAATCCAAAATTAATATGATTCTAAATTATAATTTTCAACTGATATTAAATAATCAGATGTGTTTCATGAAATCTATTAAATATGCACCTACATAATAATGACTATTAAATTATATATACACATTTTTAAAATACATAACTTAATAACATCTGATTTTCTGCCATATTTTTTTTTTATTATTATTATCGAATTATTATTTATTGTAAAAAAAACTTTTTACAATCACGTGTTTTTTTTTTTTTTTTAACCTCCGGAACCACAATTAAGTATATCATCAGAGGGATGAGATGAATGAATTTGTAGCGTGTGTGAAAAATGCCATGCCTGACCGGAATTCGAACCCGGGACCTCCGGGTGAAAGGCCGAGACGCTACCACTCGGCCACAGAGGCTGGCGACAATCACGTGTTAACAATTATTAATAAATCAATATATTTAAATTTAAAAAAAAAAAGTTAAAAAAGAAAAAAGGAGATGAAGTCCGATTCGAACTGATGTAAAATCCAAATATTTCACTAATTAGAATGTTATTTATCTATAATTCTAGAACCAATTGAAATAAGCATCATTTATGATATATTGTTGAAAAGCACTCAATGAGGAGTGTTACTGTATTACTTGTACTGTATTACTGTAACTAATAAGGAGTGAATACTACAATTAAGAAAAAGTTCAAAATCCAATTATTTTGGAATTTGGGTTTTTTTTTTGGACACTTTTATTCCAGCCATTGCAATCAAAAGGGGAGGTGCACAACTAGATGTTACATCAATCCGAAATCCAAAATTTCAACATCCTAGGGATAGTCAAATCGTATATTTTCGTTGAAATCTGAAAAACCACATTTTTTGCGATCACAATACTTCCTTTACTTCCTCCAAAGAAGTAAAAACTGCAACTTCGTATTTTAAGCTAAGATTAATTTTGATATATTAATATGCTGTTAAATTTTTGGACCAGTCTATATACAATTTTTTAACAGCGATATTTATCTTTAAATGTTTCATTCTTTGATTTGAATGTTATATTATGCCCTTTCTAACATTGTCATTTCATTTTCAAAATTATTTAGACAATCAATTATGTTAATCCTAGCGGAGATATAAATCATTTTAAAAAAAAGTTTCATTCATTAATTGATTTAAACATTTTTCTATCTATAAAAAATTTCCTTTTTAAGTTATAATAAAAACAACAATTAATGGCCTAAGTAAAGTAAACATTAAAAGAAAGAGAGTTAATACGAAGAAAATGAAGATACTGTAAATGGAATTTTCCAACTTTTTACATAATTCACTTCATGTTTTCTCGGAAAAGATGTAGACAAACTCCCAAAAATTGTCAACTTCCTGTCTCCCCTCTTTTTCAATATCTCATAACAAAACAAATATAGGTAATAATGAGGTAAATAGGTTTTAACTTGAAAATAAGTTAACAATATTATTTTAAGCAAAATTATACAACTGATGGATATTAAATCCAACTTGTATTAAATAAATTATTCTTTTATTTTGATCGCTAAATAATAATAAATACCTTAAATACGTAATGGTAAAAATATATGCTACTCCACAGCTTAAAAAAAAAAAAATTGAACCGTCCCAAAATATGAAACAATGTTTATTTATTTATGTTAAGATGCTATGTATAAAAAAATAGCCTAGAATTACAAAATAATTCGTAATCCAAAAGATGTTAACTAAAATTATCTGAACATATTTTCATGTATGTGATAAATGTAATTCAGAAAATTCAATATATTTTTTTAAATTTTTAATTAATATGAAGTAAATTCATTCACAGAGTAATATTTTATCTTTAAACAAAATTATAATAGGATTTTAAAAATATTAGTAGGATTACTTTTTAAAGGGTTCATAACTTACCAAAAATGGTTACTGTAGCATCCGTAATGCCATTTTTTTTTTGTCGATGAGATTGGAGGAATGCCATTAACGCTCGCCACCACGGGGCCATCGTGGGGTGTGTGGAGCTCGGACTCAGGACGCTATCCGCCCCAAGCTAACAGGCTAACAGCCTCCGCCAAGATGTTGTTAGGCGTATATGACCTGCCCCCTACCGACTAAACCTCCCTCACCGCTCTTCCCCACACCCGAGACCAGACCCACAATTAAGTATAACGCAGTCTCGGGGGGAATGAATCCGACATCTTCGGATGTTTTTATTCTCGTATTTTCCATCATTTGAAGCAATTCATTCATTCCTTTACATTTGTTTCTTATCGTCAACAGTTACAAACTTACAGGAAAGGTAATAAAAATATTTCTTTCGTTAAAGATAATGAAGTATTTAATAAATAAATTTTTTTAATGTAATGTAAAAAACTTTAATAATATTTTCAAATGATAAATAATAAAATCCCTGCCAATCAAGTATAATCACGCTACTAATTTACGTTACAATCCACTAAGTAATAGCCGCTTATTATGTTATCGCATAACCTTGCAACCGTTATCGATAATGTTTGATTCAAAAGTTAAAATTTCAATCATACTTTTTTGTAAATTATATATATATATTTTTTATAAATCGGAAATGCTTTCTTATTGTAAACAGTGTTATAACATTTCCAAGTTAAACTGACTATTTGTGGAAACTGCTTTCGTTTCTCACAGAGTTTCTGTATTGTTTTATAATTAGTTCCAAACATACTACCTCTTATATATTTACTCAGAAGTGAAATACTAAAATAATTTAGTAAATTTTTTCTACCTCAAAGTGATCTATCTTTTGCTATTAAATTTCTACGAAGGCCACCTTTGAAAGAAGCTGAGAAAAAAAATTAAATGACTGCCATTTTAGTTTGGATTTTCGTAGACGAATGGGTTTTTTTTTAAATTTCTTTTTAAACGATTTGTTATAATCTTAATTCTTATTAAGAGATTCTTTTTAAATGTTATCCGAAATGAAACGACTGGCACTAGATAGGAAATCATGGAGAGTTGCATCAATCCAGTCAAATGAGTGATGATTAAAAATAATTTTTTAACTTTTTTGTTACCTTCCCCTATGGGTGTGATAATTTCATTTTGAAAAATAAATCTTTAAAGGTTAGGAGGTCTATCTGTTAAATTTTATTTTTCCGTGTAGAAACTTGAGATATAAGAAGAAATATTTTAATATTTGTGTTATTATACATACATATAATTTATATTTTTTCACAAATTATTGAAATCAGACATGTTTTTTTATTACAAAAATATTTACGAACAGTTTACGAAAATTAAGTAAAACTAATTAAAATAAAATTAAATTAAAATAAACCGGTTTAGATTGTTTATTTATTTGATATAACTATTATTTAATAAATGAAAATAATACAAAGAATGTAAGAAGAAATTTTTCTATTTTGAAATATTTTTATGATAGTGTACGTAAAGCATGTAAATTAAAAATACGTAGATAAAGATCTATATAATGCTACTAATATATAATATTCTAATGCTACTGTCTTTATATACATGTGTATCCACTCACAGACGTAGTTTTATTAAAGACGTTTCTAGTTTTTTTCTTTCGTAGAGAAAAAACGAAACATTTTTTTAACCACATATTGAAGGTCACATAGCCTATACTAAATATGTAATTTTTTATTTTAAATTATTTTTTTTATTTTTTATTTTATTTAAATAAGCTTTAGTCAAAAATAATTTTAGTTTCTTTTCGTTTTTTAAAATATTCTTATATGCTTTTTATTAAATAAAACAAATGGCTCTATTAAAAAAAAAAAATAATAATTATCTGGTTTTAAATAAAAAAAGTCACGAGTTTTATAGATTCTTATATTGTTGTCATTGAAATTGTACAAAACATTTTAATGTGCTTTTATTGTATTTAATCTTTTCGCTTAGAATACGTTTTTCAAAACTTGCTATTTAAAAAAAGGTTTAAACATTTTTTAAAACTTTTTTTTAACAACTTTAATATAACTAAATAAAAAACGTTCTCACAATCTGAGCCGTAAGTGTTTTTTTTCCTATTTTTTTTTTTATATATTTAAGCCTAACTCTTGAGAAACTGAAAGGATTTCAGTGATTTTTTTTCGTACAGGAAATTACTGTGAAGGTTACATTTTTTCTGATGATTTACTTAAATGGATAATATTCATTAAAAAAAATAAAATAAATAAATAATAAAACAAAAATAAAAAGAAAGAAATTATCTAAATAGACTATTAATTATAATTTTCATTCTTTTATTGTTATTATTGGTTAGTTTTTAATATATATATATATATACGAGGGTGGTCTGAAAAGTTTCCGACCTTAACATGAAGATAGCATCACTCGTCGGTGGCAGCACTCGAATTTCGTTGTTCATCTGTTGACAGTTACTCACCAAAGTTTCAGCCATTTTGGA
>JAAAKQ030185388.1:0-12180 GCA_010016005.3 Zanna intricata | reverse complement strand
TCTAAAACGTTTTCAGGCATATATTTATTGGAAACTTTTTTCTTATTTTTAGATATAGAATCCGTTTCCGAGAGATTGTTGTGCAGTTTTGATACACCCTGTATATATATATATCGTTTTTAAATTTTAAAGTTTTTATAAGCAATGAAAATGAATAACAGGTACGATGTATTTTAACATTCAATCAAAAATAATAAAAAAAACCGAGTGTGGCCTTACGTAGTGTATCTCCGACCTGAAAATAAAAGATGTTTATTCTTTTTATATTTTGATTTTTATAGCCCAGATTTATATACAATGCAAGAATTGGTACCTACTCGTTTAAAATTGGAATTTTTATCAGGAACTAAACATTTGTAAAAATTACGTTTCTGGGAATTAGAGGAATATCTCATTTCACTGGAATTACGTCTAGAAGTTTATTTGAATCGCTTATATAATCTTCAAATTAGATTTTCTTGGTAAGAAAATTTTATATATTTAATAATTCTAAACTATCATTTCCAGTAAGAAAATTCTTTATTAGAATAACTCCCTTTCTTTTTTCTGTTTCTTAGCTCCGGATACCTCCGGTAAGGTATTATTTCAGAGAATGATTGAGTATGATATGTATGAATGTGAATGAAGTGTAGTCTTGTACAATCTCAGGTCGACCACTCCTGTGAAGTTTGGTGGTTGGGTTAATTGTACCCCAACCACTAACGAACACGTCCATGACCTAGTATTCAAATCCATATAAAAGTAAACTACCTTTACTAGGATTTGAACGTTAGAACTCTCGACTTCGAAAACAGCTGATTTGCGATGTCGCGTTATCCACTAGACCAGCCAGTCGCTGGAGTTAGTTCCGGAGGCTAAACAGATAAAGAGAAGAAGATTAGAGTATCTAGGTAAGGGCCTTTTTAATGAAACGTTTATCTTAATCGATATAAGAATTAAAGGCCGGTTGAAGTAGAATGATAACCTATGTTGCAAAAAGATGTTTTGGTGATGTTTCATACATGAAGGGTCAGGAGTACTTACGGATGCGGATGGGATGCTGAAATCGGACCACTAGATATGCCAAAGAAGAATAATCCCACTTATGCAGAAGAATCCAGAACTCATTTTCCAGCAGGATTTTGCACCACGTCACATGTCAAAGAAAGCAAAAGAGTTCGTCAAAAACCAAAACATTAGGAGTTCTCTCGTGGTCAGAGGATTCTCCCGACTTGAATCCCATTGAAAATTTATGGGCCATACTAAAAAGAAAACTTGGAAAAATGAATTTTTGCACAAAAATTTACCTTATTAGTTCAGTGATACAGGTTTGGTTCAGATGAAGAAATCAACTTTAAGTCCTTTCTCTTTATCTGTTTAGCCTCCGGAACTACCGTAAGGTATTACTTCAGAGGATGATGTGTAATGAATTTGAATGAAGTGTAGTCTTGTACAATCTCAGGTCGACCATTCCTGAGAAGTGTGGTTAATTGAAACCCACATTTTGGATTTGAATAATAGATCGTGCGTACCGGTGTTCTTTGGTGGTTTGGTTTCAATTATAACCACACTTCTCAGGGGCAGTCGACCTGAGATTGTACAAGACTACACTTCATTCACATTCACACACATCATCCTCTGAAGTAATACCTTACGGTAGTTCCGGAGGCTAAACAGATAAAAGAGAGATGAAGAAATCAAAAATCATTGTTTTTACCGTAGAGGAATCAATTCTAAAAAGGATTAATGAGATAATAAAAAAACTAAGGAGGATAAGTAAACTATTAAATTAGAGTAGGTTTGACTATTAAACTTTTTTTTTTTAAATAAAATTTTTGTTAAAAATACTTAACGGATTAACTTGTTCGCAGTATTACAGTAATAATACGCTTCAGGAACGGGTAGATATGTTATTTCATGAATAAAAAAAACAAGACGAACTCCCTTTAGGATTTGATTAGATAGATCAAAAGAAACTATTTTTTTTAAAAATAACCAAAAATAATTCGAATTTCAGAATGCATTAATGAATCTTATGTGAGCATATACACGATATTATGTGGATTTACATGTACACGTTGAACGGGACGCAGAAATTTTACGATTTATTTTTTAAATTTTTTTATTTAGTATTATTTCAAAATTAATGGATTAATTTTTTTTTTGTTTTCTGTAAAAATAAAAATTTTAATTGTACAGAAGTTAAAATAAATTAACGGGAAGATTGTTGTTAATTTTCTAAAAATTGCAACGGAAATATAAAAAGACCCTTTCTTATAAACCGAAGTATTATCGTTTGAATTATATGGAAGTTATGATTTCCGGTTTTATAAAGGTGAAGAACAAGTGATTACTATTTTTAGCGAAGTTTGCGCATTTCTAGTTATAAACATAATGGTAAGTGTTTTTTTAAATATCAATATGTATGATTTATACTTACGTTACGTATACTTATCGTTCAAACGATAATTTGATAGCCCGTCAAGAAACTCCTTATTTTTCAAGGGAGCCCGTAAGATGATATTTAAATTAGTTAAGCTTTATAATTTATTTTCTTTGCGTTTTTTTTTTTTTTTTTTGTTAAATAAAACATTTGTTTTATTTTATAATGCATTAAAAAAAAATAAAAAATAAAAATGGTATTTATTTCTGTATTAAAGGGAAAATGGGTAAATAAAATAATTATACAGGATAAAAAAGTGTTTATTACTTATTTAATGAATAAATAAATTTATATAATATAATAACACAGTATTATTAAAAGACAATGAAATTTAATAGATTGTAAATGTTTAGAATTTAATGGCGAGAATACATTTAATGGTAGAGTACTGAAAAAGATTATTTCTTCTATCATTGTAATCCGATGCGGTGGTTGAATTCTCTCTCTGTCTGTCTGTGTGTTTGTATGTCGGTCGGTTATATATATCATTCCTTGTTTTTATATTGGTGGGCGGTAAATTACACGTTTTAAAAATGAACAGCACCGCCTAACCTAACCTTAACCCGGTGTGGTACAGCTTAACTGGAATACTTACATATTAGTACTAGTTGTAGTAATAGTACTAGCGGTTGTGGCGGTAAGTATAGTCAGGCGCTCTCTCGGTCTATCGAGGTAGATGTGAATATAATGTGGTAATTGCGGTCTTTCATGATTACCTTAACAAAATTATAGTAATTGTGAATAGTTGCGGGTACAAATAAAAATAAAATAAAGCGGCATCTAGGTGGGTTTCTTTAATAATACTACACGACGTACTAATAATAGTAATATCTAACCTTTGAAAACGGTCATAAACAATAGATTAAAAAAGACACTTAAGTGAGATTTACTTATCTGTTTACCGGTTTATTGTTTTACTTTTTATTCGCTCTGTTACTTGGTATCGGCATACGTTTGCGTGCGCTTTATTTAACGTTTAATTTTGTGTTTTAATTTTTATACATCGCTTTAACAAACCGGGTTGATAAAGATAAAAACAGAGTCACGTTCAATAGTAGAAAAGAAGCGCCTTGTGAATATCAGTGATTCTAAAAAAAGTCGACATTAGCGGATGAGATAAGCTGGTATTAATCGTGTTTCGGCGGTAGATCGGTTCTCAGTTTTCTGTAGTTGACATCATCTTGACACCGGAGGGACGACGATTTGCCTGATACATGTTTTTAACCTTTGAAGGCAATTTAACCTTTATCCGTATCGGATCCTTGTGAGGTCTTCTATGATTGAGATCGTGCACAAATCTTCGATCCGACTCCGATGCTTAATCTCATATTCATTGGAGAACTTGCTACTCTCTTCCACGACGTCCATAGCTACTTTCAACCGAGCTTCTTTCGGTGGTTTCTTTTAAACCTCTTCCTCCTCCTCCTCTCTCTGCAAGTTTCGCTGTACCTCATTTTCTTTCTGTAATTTCTGCTGAACAGACTTCTCCAACTCCCTTTTGTCCTCCCTCTCCCCTTGAGACTTCATGTCTACAGGTCGAACTCAAAACCAAAGCAAATGAAATTTCCAATTACATTTATATATATTTATTACAACCGAAAAGTAAACCAAAACACAAAATAAAATTAAGTTTACAACAAAATAAACAAATTATCGTATAACAAAATAACCACCGCCAATCACAACTAACCAACCGAACGACAGCCAATCACAACTTATCAACCGAACGACAGCCAATCACAACTAATCAACCGAACGACAGCCAATCACAACTAACCAACCGAACAAGTCAATCAACGATATGGGGGTCGTTGCTAATCTACACAAAAACAAATAATACATATTTACGAATTGATAAAAACCGATATAACGAAACAAAAAATAATTGTAATTAACATCAGATAACTATAAAAGGAAAGATAAATAAAATATTTCCCGAAAAGATGACTAAAAATAAACCTCCTAGACGCAAACAATGTAACCAGTCAAAGGCAGCCTGAACAACCAAAAACTTTAAAATAAAACAAATCCTCCAAAACAATACATAAATTAACTAATAAACCCTCGCTGAAAACACGAAAAACAAAAACGAATTATTTTTCAAAAAGCCTATTCAAACACGTTCTAACTCGATGGCGTCGCGTATTGAACTAGGACTTGACATTAGCGACGTTCGGACCGGCCTTAAATTTCCCTTCTAAGTGGTTCTTAAAAGAACCGTTTCGGTTCACCGATAGGCGGAAAAAAGCTGCTGAGTCGCTCCTGTACGTCGATGGGTGTTTCTTATCTTCTTTTTCTTCTATTCATTACCTTTTTTGTCGGCGGCGCTCCAGTTTGACCGTTTGATCACGATTTTATACGGCTCCTGTAAATTGTTATTAGCGAGAACGAGGAACATCTCTAGTTCCCCCCCGAGGAGAATAACGCCCGCCAAGTGAAATTACCAGTTGTCACACCACCCCCTCCATTCCTAGACCTGAAGGGCTTTACCGGAGGTCGTCTTTTCGCCTCGGTCTGATAACGCCACAGTCATCAACCGACCTCGGGGAAATGCCCCCGATGCCAATGCCCCGAGGGACATTCACATTGGTAAGTAGATAGGCCAATTAATTTTGATGGTATCCAATGCCTTCTACGAAGACACGGGACACCGCGAAACCACCCACTTTAGAAACAAGTTTAGGATTATCGCGGAAGCACGAAGACCCCCGCGCCTGCTTTATTCTGTTACAGCAACGATGCTATTCTACTCGCGTTTTTACAAATTTGCTACGCCAGCTTATAGAAAGGAGTGCACTTACTTATTAATTACAAATCCTTGAGGACCCCAGCGAGAACGAGGAACACTTGAAACTTATTTTTGTTGTTTATTTTGTTTTAAGGACTTCTGCTATAGTTTTTTTTTTTTTTAATGAAAAAGTGATCGTAAGTCGCCAAATAGCGACGCAAGTCGTTAAAATAAATAACTTCCTTAGATCCATTTAGGTTTTGTAATCGCGCATAACGTTTTCACCGCTAAATTTAGTTGTGACTGCACGACTGTAATTTTTTCTTAATGTTTCTAAAGGTAACAATACTTTTCTAATTTGGAAGCAATTGTAAGTCGTATCAGAGAGAAAACTAAAAATATTTAAAGGTTTAAACAACCACAACCAACCAACCGAACGACAGCCAATCACAACTAACCAACCGAACAGCAGCCAATCAACAATATGGGGGTCGTTGCTAATGTACACAAAAACAAATAATGTTAAAGGTTTAAATCGATTCGGTCAGACTCTTTTGTGCCGATCGTCCGCACTGAAAAAGAAACTTGTAACTTTTTTCCCACTTGACATATAATTTCGGATGTACAAGAAATGTTATTTTTTACATTTAACAATTCGCATAATAAATTATCTGAGAAAGGAGAGAAAAACTTCAACTCATACATAAACGTATTAGGTAGTAATTTAAATATTTCTCGATAAAATTTTATTTTAGTGATATATTTTATAAGGGGTATACCTTATCGTAACCTCATCTTGTAAAATAAGATTTTTATCAAGTAAAAGAATATATATGTATGTTTATACATACATATATTTCCATTCAAGAATATCTTTTTAAATTAATAACTGTGGTTTTTCTATGCAATTTCTTTTTCTTTTTTTGTGTATTTTATACTTATATAAATTAATTATGAAAATTTATTTGATCTGATGTCGTATTATAGTATTTTTTTTTTTTAACTAAATGGAGAAAAGTATATTGAATATGAAAAGATTAGATTTGGGGGGTTGTGGTAGCAGTGGCGGTGAGCGGAGACTTTTTAAAATAATACCTACCACCGTTTCGACGTCACAATCTTAGACGGTGATGTTTCTCGCCCCAGACCCCGACGCTTCTGATGTTTAATTCAGTTTCAGTAATGACGATAACGATGATGATTTTAATCGATGCCCGATTAGATGCTAATCGGATTCAAGTGATTTGATTACAATCCGAGAGGGGGTCGAATCGAGTTGAAAATTTCTCTAGTGGCCTTCTTTCTTTACTTATTGCTCGTCCGTTTTCTTTTCTCTTTGTCTTGTCACGGGCATTCTTTTATTTTCCTTATTATTATTTCGCTCTTAAGTCAGTAATTGTCACTTTTCTTCTTCCCTCTTAACTTATACGAAAGCAAAAAAAAAAAAAAAAGAAAAGAAAAAAAAAGCGATAATGGTTATAAACCCCTTTTTTCTTCTCTCTTTTCCCTGTTTAATTTCTCAGTTACATTTCTTTAATTTTTTTCTTAGACCGGTTTTTTTCCTCTTTGTTTTATAATCCTCCCAATGATATATTTCTTTTATAATTATCTTACTTGTTAAAAATTCTTATTATTTTATTTGTAATAAGTTGTTATATTATCAGCTATTTTAATCGATCGAATGGACAATCTCTTCTGTTGGCCATTTGGATTACTTATTAAAATTCAATTACTCCTTACTCTCTTTTACTGTTTAGCCTCCGGAACTATCGTAAAGTATGAGTATTACTTCAGAGGATGAATGAGAATGATTTATATGAATGTATATAAAGTATAGTTTTATACAGTCTCAACCATCCTAAGATTTGTGGTTAATTGAAATCCGACCACCACCGACGAACACCGGTATCCATGATCTAGTATTCAAATCTGTATAAAAAAACTACTAGGATTTGAACCTTAGAACTCTAGACTTCGAAATCAGCTGATTCGCCATGTCGCGTTACCAATAGACCAAGCCCGGTGGGCTCAGTTACTCCTTACTATTATACTTAAAGGTTTCTTGCAGTATATACCGCGTTTTACAGGATGTTTTACGCAGATTTTATAGGGTATTCCTTTAATCAGAAATAATCAAAACGGTTTATGTAAACATGGATGTGGTAACGCATTGTTTTCGAGTTAACGAAACAAACGCTGGAGAATGTTTAGTACTATTTGGATTTTTAAAAAAGAAATTATCCAGTTTTTATTGACTATATTTACGTCAATTACCTCACAGTTAAATTTTCAAAAAATGTTGTCTTCAAATTTTATTTGATTACGGGTAATTTAACAAGGTAAATTTAACGTCAAACCTTTTTTGGGATTATGGATTATTCCCCCCGGATCGGACCCGCAATTAAGCATTTACACGATCCGGGGGAGATCACAGGATGATAGGATCTGATATGTTAAGGTAACATTTTAACATAAAGCTCTTTATTGATATCATCAAAACTCATAAGGGGGAACCAGGGTTCTCGGGACTTATTTTCCTTTTCTTCTTTCTTCTCACGCCTCCAGGGGACGAGTCCGAGGGAGAGTCCCCGACCGCTCATCGAGGACGGCACACCTCGGCATGCCGCCCCTCCCGGCCGAGGCTGTCCCCCCCATCACGACCCCTAGAAGCCCTGCCGTCGATCTTCCTCCTCCTTGGCTTGGATGATTTCCCTCACCAACGACTCCCACCTCATCCAGTTATCCCGCGAGCTCAGCACATACCCCGCCATGTTATCCGGGGTCAAATGGCCAACCCCATGTTTTCTTCTTAAATCCCCCCACAAACGACACTCGAAGAGGGTGTGCTCAACCGTATCTGCCTCGCCGCATCGCGGACAATCCGGATCCTCTCTTCTGCCTATGTTATGCAGATACTGTCTAAAGCACCCATGACCGGTGAGTGCCTGGGTCAAATGGTAACCCAGACGCCCATGCCGTCTTTCCGCCCAGGCTCGAACGTCACCAACTATCCTCCGAGTCCAGGCCGACCCAGAATGCTCGACCCACCTCCTCTGCCATTTAGGGAGAATCCCATTTCTGGACTCCGTTTTGGACATTCCAGCATACCGCATACTCCTTTTCTTCAATGAGGAGGTCTATCGGTGGTACACCCGATAACACGCACACGCTTTCGTACCCTACTGTTCGGTACGCGTGTACCACCCTCAGCAGTATCTGCCTGTGCACTCGCCGAAGTCTCTGGAGGTTTCTCCTGACCACAACCGCCTTATCCCAAGCTGGGGAAGCGTAAAGCATCATGGCGGTTGTTGTTGCCATGATCGCTCTCCTACGTGACTCGCTGGGGCCCTTAACCGAACACATCAGCTTACTCAAGTTGCTCGTCAGACCTAAATAAAAAATCTGATGTGGTCACCACACGCATTCCTTGTACCTGTTAAATTACATATAACATTTTTAAAAAAATTAAAATTACATAAAATTTTATTTTATTAATAACTTCTGATATTTTTCATTTTTTTTTTTTTTATTATTATTGAATTACTATTTATCGTAAAATTGTCTCTCAATCAGAGATTAATAAATGAAAATAAATATCACTTATGATATTTCGGTGAAAAGCTCAATGAGGGCTTGTTACTGCAGTTAAGAAAAAACATTTTTTGGACACTTTTGATTCAGTCGATTGCAGTCAGAAGTAGAGGTGCACAACTAGATGTTATAACAATCTTAAATCCAAAATTTCAACATTCTACGGCTAATCTTTTTGAGTTATGCGAGATACGTACATATGAACGTAGGTGCAGATGTCACGCCGAAACTAGTAAAAATGGATATTTCCGTTGAAATCTGAAAACCGAATTTTTTGCCATTAAATTACAAGAAAGTAAAAATTAAAAAATTCAACGTACTAACATGTAAAAAATAATTTTAGGACGGTTTCACAGAATGGATTTGACAACAAGTTTTGATGGTGATATGTAACATTATGTGAAAGTCAAAGATAACTTCAGATTAAAAATTTGATGCTTTTCCCAATTTTTCCATTTGCGTGATGAGTGACCTAAAAAGTGGTGTGCAAAGATTTGTACTTTAATACGAGCATCCAACTCTTTAGGCCATTCATCACGCATATGAAAAAATTAGCAAAAGCATCAAATTTTTAATTTGAAGCTTTGTTGACTTTCTCATAATCTTACGTATCATCATCAAAGCTTGTTATCAAATTAATTCTGATACAACGTCCTAAAATTATTTTTTACCTTTTAGTGCGTTTAATTTAAGAGTTGTTTTAAAATTTTTTTTTTTACATATTTTTTTAATTTTCTATTTTTTAGTTTTCACATAAGTTTATACTTTACAGCTGGCGGTAGCGCAAAGGTTTGAGCGATGTTTCGAAGTATTCACGCCTCCAATTGCTAATACTGCAGAAAAGACTAGGCAGCGTTAAAAGTTCGTATATCTTAAAAATATTACTATATACTCATATACACTTTACCGGATCAGGTCAAAGAAATCGTGTTTTTGCATTTGATTCTTGCTGTAATCTAGATGTATAAGCAGCAATTTGTTTTTGGATTCGGCATATCATGCTAACAATTTTTTTTTGTCCAGCAGAAATGTGTTGCGGGCAAATTTTTTTTTTTTTTTTTTTTTTTCTTTTATATCTCCGGAATCACCGCTAAGTTACATCTTCAGAGGATGAGATGAATGAATTGTAGCGTGTTTGAAAAATGTCATGCCTGACTGGGATTCGAACCCAGGATCTCCGAATGAAAGGCAGAGACGCTACCACTCGCGCCACGCAGGCCGGCATTTTTTTTCATCGTGTTTGCTGTCGCGTGTTCAAGTTCAGTAGGCAGCAAAATTCCTTATTTTATTTTTTTATTTGTACTTTTTTTGAATCTTTTTGATTTTTTTTTTTTCCAATTTTAAGCTGAGTTTTATCTTAATTTGTTATCTACGCAGGTAAAATGCTCACTTCTCACATATGATCGAAGAACCGTAATGATTTTTATCTACTAGCTCAAAAGTATCATACTTAAATATTGAATGTAACGGTTATACGAAATTTGAATACTCAGCTGTAGAAAAAAAAACACTTTCGTTCAATTTAATCGATTGAAATGACAATATAACAAAAATTGTATAATTGTTTTACTAAGAAAATATTTCTGTAAACGAGGTTGCATAAATTCAAGGGATATATTTTTCATTTAGCAACTTAAGAGCATCTTAGCGACTTGGAGAATGTTCCTAAAATGTGTTATCATCAGGAGCAAACCTATATGCAAACTTTCAGAGCGAATGAATAAGCGGAAGCGCTTCAAAATTTGACTGAAAAGTTCCGTATCTTGAATATCACATACATATTCCAAGAGCGAGTTATTTTAAGTGATAAGAAAACGATACGTGATTTTCGACTCATTTTTTTTTTTAGATTTTACAAATTTCTCGGAAAATTACCGTAGTACAGTACTGGGACGCATTTTTATCATTTTTTCATCTAAGATTTCATACAAAACCATTAATTCTGCACGATAAAATCCTGTTCGTATATAAAGTATATTTTTGTTTTAAATTTTTTGGTTTAAAATTAGTGATTCGGCTAGATTTGATTTATATTATATTAATTTAAATTTATTCGATAAGAAGTAGGCGATGAAGTAAACGTACATAAATGTACGAGTATAATAAAATGCATATAGTTTTTCTATTTTTAGTGATCGTGTGGGAAGGACGAAGGCTTCTCGTGGTACGTCCTACTGTATCGCTGATGTTTCTTTCACTCGTAGTCCGATTCAAATGTTATTTTACTAGCTTACGCGTAAACATATTAGTGGTCGAGGAATATTAATAATATTAATACTTATCTGAAGAAAAATATAATTTGTAGAAATTATTAAAATTTAGACGAGCGATTTTTTTGTTGTTGTAAACCTAGCGGCCGACTTACTTAACGTAAATGTGTCCTTTTTTCATAGCAGTATTCGATACTCCGCATCATTTTAAGTCCTTATTATTTCAATTATATATATAAAAAAAAAAAAAAAAACTTTACGTTAATCGATATTATGAATAGAATCGTACTAAAATTAATAATCATCGATTAGGGGAAATTATCACCGAATCGTAACGTTTAAAAGTAAAAGCGAATGATAGTTATTATTTATGAAAAGAGAAACGTTTATTGAAGAAAATGACAAAGGATTAAATGGTAATATTGATAAAAAGGAGGAACATAAGATATCAATGGATAATTTGAGAAGGTCCCTTTAAAAAAAATAATAAATAAATAAAAGATCAGGCGGAAGATCTTTGTGAAGAGACTCGGTTTTTTTTTTAGAGGCAGAAAATTTGTACAAAGATTGTCTTTTGAAAAAGAGGACAAAAGATTTAAATAATACGATATAAAATAGAAATAAAGAAGGATTTTGAAGAAAAAACTACCAAAGATTGAATTATGAAAAAAATTAAAAATAGTTCTAATCACCATTTTTTTTTTTTTTTTGTTATAGCGGGAGCTTAATTATTATTATTACTTTTCGGATGAGTTTCTAATCTACTATCTGTAATAACTTCTCTTTTGTCCTCATTCTATCTCTCTTTTCCCTATTTTACGTAACATGTCTTTAAAAAAAAAAAAATTGTTAAAGTAAGTCTTAAGTCTCGTTTGTTAGTTACATTTCATTTGCATTTAAATGTCTTCCGCTTGTTGTAACACAAACATGACGACTCGCATCAATTCCCTGTACGTATTTATACGTATATTGTTATTTGTCGAGATATGGCGTGTCATATTATTGTTAGATCCTAAACAGTTAAATATTCGTATGCTATGTATGTGTGTTACGTTAATACGTCATTTTGTCTTATTATAATTAATTCGTAACCTCCCTCTTTGTCTTTGTTTCACACACTCTCTCTCCTCTCACTCTTCCCCCTCCCTCACTCTCTCTTACTCACTCTCCCTCTCCTCCCCCCCCCCCTCTCTCTCTCTCTCTCTCTCTCTCTCTCTCTCTCTCTCTCT